>CM046833.1:335151-360151 GCA_025618425.1 Heliocidaris tuberculata | reverse complement strand
AAGAGGGGCACAGCGAGAAAGAGAGAGAGAGAGAGTGTGAGAGAACTAAAAGAGAAAAGTCGTACATTATCCGTATAGTGCAGCCGGTTTGAGGAATTTATTGCGAAGTTTGAACAAAAGGAGGTGTAAGCCTGAATTGAGACTAGCTTTCTGGTGCGTAGCAACAACAAACTGAACTTTGTACAGTGATGCAACAATGGAGAAACAACAGAGGTATGGATGAATAAAAGAAATCTTCTTCCATCGTTAAATTCACTAAATAGGAATATATTGGCGGGAACTCCATAGCTTTGATGACAATGTGAAAATCACTCCGTCATCATATGCTAACATAGATTTGATATCACACTACCATTTTCTTTGCTTCTTCCTCTACTTTTTCTTCTTCTTTTCTTCTTCTTCTTCTTCTTCATCTTCATCTTCTTCTTTTCTTGGGTGAGGGGCATTGGACCTCACAGTCAATTGACAATTACCTTTCCTTAAAAGTACTGGCATTTTCCATAGCGTATATATTATATTTCAAGATTTTCAAAAAAGTCTTGCAAACGTTTATTCTGCATTACTTGATAATGAACACTTATTCCATGGATTTCCATGGAAATCAGCTTTGGTGTTAGGATGTTCCACCCCTTGAGAAGAAAAATAAATGAATGAATGAATGAATATTATAACCTAAGGCTTATTGATATTTTTTCTTTAAAACGGTCTTGATTTTGGTAACATTATTTCAAATCAATGCGTCATTTAAGGAAACATTTATCTTGAACAATATTTCTGAGGGGTGGGATGGGGGGGGGGGGGGGTATGAGAATGATGCCTGCGAAAATTAAAACATGTATAATAAACATTTAATCTTTCAAGAGGAATGTTCAAGAAATCTCTTTCCAGAAAAACCCGTTCAAACCAATTTTAGGAATTTTAACTGTTATATCATTTTCATTAATGATTTGATACTGACACCAAACATTAATTTCTTCATTTACTTATTCACTATTACTTGACCATGGTTTTTATTTGCATGGGCAAACACATTACATCATGTAGGGAAAAAGAAAAAGATGCAGAAAATTAGCCTGCTAATTTGCAAACTAAACTAATTAATAATCAAAAAAGATTCTTAAAACTCCAAATCAAGTAACAGAATCAATTCAAGATTCAAAATCGGTTGGTATGAGAAAACAGGAATATGTGTATTGTGGATATAACACCCCCGCCCCTCCCCCCCCCCAAAAAAAAATAGAGCTGTTGTAATTCGAAATTCAATAAAATATAAAAAGTATAAAGGATGATTAAACATAGTCTTTCCAGAGTTCAGCAAAACGAATGGTTTGTTAGTCAGAAACTATTTAGGATTTCTGGAAACTATTTAGGAATGGGAATATCTTACTAGACCTTGTGTATTTCAGAATTTTGCATACAAAATCAAACAGCTTACAGCTTTCCAATTGTTCAACTTCCTTTTCTTTATAGCTTATATCCACAGTGAGAGACAGTATAGATCTGCCCATCCCCCCCCCCCCCCCCCCCCACCGGTCTCTCTCTCGTTTTCAGCTTTTTTTCTCTGAAGTGGTTAAATTCAATTACTACATACCTGATAGATGTTCCACACAACCACATAATAAAATCACGATAAAATGTCGGTATGACTTACGACTTTGCCATTGCGTGTGTACATTATAGCGATCATACAATTATCAATTTCATTTCAATTTCTATGCTTTTCCGTGTATAAATTCATACTTTTTTGATCTGCATTAAAGTATTATTCGCTGATTATTCATTCACATTCGATGATCATTTTAATAATACATGTACTTGTTTATTTACACCTTTTTTCAACTGTTTCTTGTTCATTCTCACAACTTTTTAAGAATTATATTGTACTACTCTCTGGAGCCTATAACCAACAAGCTTTGCTTTAACCTTAGACTCCTTCATATCCTCATTTCCAATTTTGTTAGTCATTATTTTACAAGTAACGACAAGCAAACCAAAGTGATGTGATATATTTTTATGTACTTAGGTTTATTGGAAATACCCTGTATTATTATTATCATTACTATTTCTTTTAAAAAATGAAAATATGTATAAAAAAAGAAAGAAATGTGAAATGTAAAATATAAAAATAAAGCGAACATTGTTTTCCATTTTAATCATACATTTCCATTTCCCTCCTCTACATAATACTAACAATATAATAATGTAACAACAGAATTAACGATTCACACAAAGCTTTGGAATTACCCCTTTTACAGATAAACATGATTCATGACGCACTTCCCGAAGTTTATTTTCTTGTAATATTAATATTAAGTGGAGACGAATCAGAATAATTATCACTATTACTTTACATTTTTAATAAATCTTTTTTTCTTTCTCTCTCTCTCTATCTTGTTCTTCCCTTCTTTTCCTCTCTTCATAATTATTTTTTCCTCCCTTCTTTTTTTTCCCCCTCTCCTTTCTGTCCTCTGTTTGGCTCTTCATATCCCTCCTCTCTCTCCCAATCTTCATATTCATTGCAAGTTTAAGGTTCAAATTATAGTGTCTAAAGCTTACTATCACAGTACATTGAAGCCACCGAGATTACGACATTGGATTTTTGAAAATCATATACATGTATTACCAGAGTGGTGGATTGTATTATTCATAAATTTGTTGAATACCTTTAAAGTTATGTATCATACATGTATATTCATAGAAATATCTCCTCTCAGCATATTGTTTTCAACATGAGCAAGTTAGTATTGGCTGTTCCAGTTAGCAAGAGTGAAGAAACCTCTAGGCACAATTAGTGAGAAAATCTGCTAAACAAATAAAGATTACAACAATAAAAAAAAAAAAAAACGATCATAAAGATAAAGATAAAGATTGAAAATCTCACCTGATTTTATTTGGGTGTATTAGATTTACAAACAATACCATGACTGCCTGGTTATTATACCTAACTCATATTTACAATGAATTATATATGTTTAATATAAATAAATATATATATATATATATATATATATATACACGAGAGAGGTGTGTTCCATCATTCTCTCTTCAAATATATATATATATATATATATATATATATATATATATATATATACATAAATTACGGTTACCATGGCAACAAAAATTGATACAAACAAATTTTTGTTAGTTTAAATCATGAAGAATATCATTCTGAACAGAATTTCCAAGTTTCGTTGAATTAGGATTATGAGTTTGGAGCCTATAACTCACAATCGTAGCTTCCTCCTTAGGCTCCTCAATATTTCATTATTATTCTAGCCCAGTCTGCTCAATTAATATTGCATGCAAACGCATAGATATGAGGTACTCACCTTCTTTTATTTTCTCTGACATTATATCTCTTGTTTGTTCGTACCATTTATCTCGTTTGTACCAATAATTGTTTGTACCTATTTACATGTATACTGAAAAAAAAACACACATTGTAAATGTGAAATATGAAACAATAAACTGAAACTGAAACTGAGTTAAAAAGTTATAGGTTACTATTTATGTGTTCTATGTGTGGACAGATGTCGAAAAACTTCAAATTTTCCCAAAACGGAGGTTTATATAATGCTTTGCCGGGTACTCTACCGATAAGCAATCAAAGTGACCATTATCAAAATGGTATTTATACATCAAAGAGATGTACGATATCTTTCTTCTGTCTATTGTATCGTATCCATATTAAAACTAAAGTTGAAAACCGAATTAATTTCCACCTCAAAATATTTTTAAAAATCTCAAAACCATGTTGGTTTGTATTGAAATAGACCGTTGCCATGGCAACAGTCAGTAAGGTACATGCATTTGGTTGGCATTTCCTCTTCTTTATCTGTGCCAAATTTGGGTGTCATCTTCGATAACATGATGAAAATGGATATTCAAGTGAAAAGAATTTGTCAGAGTGTGTATTCCCAGATAAGAAATGTCTGGAGTATCAGGAAGGCTCTTTCACATAAGGCAGCTGCTGTAATTGTACATGCATTAATAACATCACGGTTAGATGGTGGAAATTCTTTGCTCTTTGGTATAACTCAACATCATTTAAAGAAATTAAAATATGCTCAAAATTCTGCTGCACGTATTCTATCAAGAGGTAGAAAGTCTGACCACATATCCCCTACACTTATTCCACCGCACTGGCTTCCTGTAAAACAGAGAATTGAATACAAAATTATTTTGTTAACATGGAAGGCAATGCACGGATCTCAGACTTGCTGACCCCTTATAATCTTCAATCTAACTTGCGATCTGCAGTTAAATATCTGCTCTTCTACGTGATCGATCATTTACTGCTTGTGCTTGGAGGTTGTGGAACGGCCTTCCTCAAATTCTTCGCTCCTGTGACCAGCTATCCACTTTCAGAACTCAACTCAAGACTTACTATTTCAGATTACTTACAACTAGTCACATATTCTCGTCTTTCCCAGTAAGAATCTTGAACAGACATTTGGTAGTTTTTCAGTCTCAACGGCGCCTTTGATTAGGTAACTAGATATCGGCGAATTGATGGGATTGGTATCGAAATGTGCGGAATATAATTATGAATACGATGACCAAGTTTCAATGAAATTTAATAATCATACAAAAGGTTACATGGGAAGATGTCAAAAGGGTACAATGGGACCCCTAAGAAATTGAATAAAAGCCCATTTTCATCATTTTTGACGCAATCATGATTTTCACCATGCGGGACCACTTTTTTCTTGTTAAAATCTTAAATATTTTTAAGTACATTATAAATAAGATTTTAAAAAAAGCTTGCTTTCGTTTAGTCCAGCTCTAAGATACCCCACTATCAAGGGTACGATATCACCCTAATAACTCTTTGTTGCACCCGCCCTATGCTGTCAAACTGACATGTTGTAAGGCCACTGCCCCAAACTGGAGCACAGAATACCACCAGCCACAAAATAGATAGTGGGCGTCAGCTGGCTCATTTGACCATATACACCGTTTCTGGGATGGTCCTTGCTCCGGTATTCCCTTTCTGGCATTTCATAATGATCCTTTTTCCCTGCAGAAGGGAGCAAAATCATTAAAACTTAATGAAGCACGGAAGTCATGCATGGTATAATAGAGGTGACTCTATTAAACGAATCCGTTTGCACTGGCTGCCTTTCCTAGCAATAAACAAACAAGACAAAAGACTTCGTGCATGACTGGTCGTCAACAAAATGGAGTGGTGAGTACAAAATGATAAAAGCTGATTGATAGTGAGGTACGTTTTCATTATTAAACCTACTTGACCATGCAGCTAACAACAGAGCAACGAGTATTTCTGGTAACAGAATGGAGACAATCTGGGAGCCTTTTATAAATCAAGGAAATGCAAGCATCAATTAACACCAACAGAGTTTTGTCATCCCTGGCTCATTTTTCTCGATTGAGGTGTCATATGAAAGGGCAGAAAATGAACTTTCTAGAAATGTGATTATCTCTTTGATATTAAAATATCGTTGGCCAAACGAATTTTTGGTAGCCCTGCTTCATATTGTCTTTATTCACTCATGCATGAAGAAGGTATCATATGAGTGGCATCAAATGAAAGAAGAGGATCCAAGCTTTACAAATATGTGTCATTTATTAATCATAATTGTGATTGAAATATGATTAAACATCGAAAATCACGGTTTTGTTTTTTTCTGGGACGCACTGTATATATATATATTCAATCCGTTTGGGGGGCATTCTCGCCCCTGCTCCTGTAGTTTGAAAAATCTCTCCAACATGCCAACAAATGTCATACAATTCAAGAATAAACTTTAGAATTAACTACCGTAGGCCTCTCTGTCACATTTTCACATCAAAAGTCATACAACAGTGACAATGATAAAAGGAGACTCGTGACATTTTTTTTTTTCATTTGACCGACCATATTAACGTAAAATTTTATACAATTATAATTTCAAAATCCAATTTGAAAAAAGAAAATGGACATAACAATCTAGCGCTTGACAAACGCGATATATGTAAGAACTACCCAACTTAAATTGTCAGCAAATATCGGTGAAACAGTAACTTCAATAAAAAAAATAAAATAAAACAATGCCGCATCATATATTAACTTACATAAAACCACACCAGCAATAAGCAAAGGACCACTAGCAGACTTCCAAAGGTTACACCAATTGTTTTTCCCACACTGTTCCTTACCACGCTGTCTGTTTTAAGGAAGATGTGAGATTGGACAAATTTGTAAGACTGCATGTATCATAAATGTATTCAGCTTAAAATAGTATTCTAAACATTGAATAAATAAATTAGAAGGATGGATAAGGATACCTTTATGTGTGTGTGTGTGTGTGGGGGGGGGGGGTGGTTATGAAGAAAAAATATATAAGTAACTAGTCATATCCCATTATCTTTGGATGCAGAGGCCTTTGCCTGAATCAAAAAATCCCTTTAAAACACACAAAAGAAATCAAAATACAACAAAGGGAAACAAACAAACAAACAGATATTGATTTTCTGGGATATGATTTGTAATTTCTTGAAGTGAAATGTATCCACCTAATAGAGGGAGGGGGAAAATTCTACTCACCAGAAGGATGTGATGAAAACTCATCCTCAGAGATGTTAAGAGGAATGTATTGAGATGATGAATAGATGTAGTTGAAATGAAGGAAGTGGCATTCGATGGTTCTGTTGTAAAAATTATCAGGTATTATACCACTGATAGAACTGTAATATGTTCTATCGTCATTTCGTATTGAATACTGTTCATTGTGCTGAAATCCAAACTCAGGGTAGAGTAATGGGTATACATGATTCACAGAGCAGTTGACGACGGTTGCGTTGGGAACTTTGAAATGTAGCAACAGTGGATTTTCCCTTGGGAGTGCTAATTGAAAAGAAATGAAAGAAATATTTTACATGAAATGTTGATGAAATGTCGCATTCTACTCCTGCATTTATAATTTGTATGTAAAGAACTTTTGTGCGGGCCATTAAATGGAAACCACGCTAAAACATATTCTTGAGCTTGAGTTACGGGTGACTTTGTTTCCAAAATATTTTGTAGAAGCTATTATTTTCGCATGTCCAAAGTATAAAATACTAACTATGTCCCATACACAAAAGTATTTACCGGAATAGTATTCGGAAACTGAAATCAACTAGTATAGTAATCGTATGACTGAACATCAAGTAAATAGATTATAAGTCTGTTTAACATATGGTAAAGGGGACATACCCTTCATTAATTTGGTCAGTCATAATCAGCTCGAATTGTGTTTACATAACCAAATATTCATTCATTCGCATAGCTCTGGAGGACTACATGTATATAAAATGGAGAAAGTGGAGGCTATATTCAGCTTTACTGTGGTCTAATCTTACCATAAACTGTTAAATTTATATCACTCGCCGACGGCTCGTTCTCATTCCTAGGTATGATGATACATCTGTACAAGGCTTCATCCTCGATGGAGACACTGTGTATTTCCAGTGAGAAATTACCATCCAAGCGGTAGTTGTCTATAGCATGCATCGTTCCGTCGGTACATGATGCTATCGCTTGGTCCTCGCTTTCAAAGTAGTCCGCCTTATTGCTTTTGTACCACATAACATCTGAATTGGATGCAGTGAGGTTGTGACTGCATAGCAAATGGACATTCGAGGCATGCTGCACTGTTGACGTTCGAGCGGGATCTACATTTCCTGCATGCAAATACAGCCATCAATATTAGGCTTCCACTAGCATATTTTAAGAATAAAATATTGCAAGAAAGAAGATTTAATATGTACCGATTCATAAGGGAAGGGAACTAAACTATTTGATACACCCACATAATACCACTAGTCAGTCGTATTTCTTACTCCCTTTGTTTCTATATGTTTTATCTTTTTGCCTGCAAATGAAATAGATAAATATATATGAAACTAAAAATATTGTTGATTTAAAAAAAAGAGAACAGTCACCATTGCAAGACTTGACCTTCTGTTCTCCCTTCTCTGTGTCCCCACAGCATGAAAAGGGGAAAATTAAAATTGCAAATGACCGACCGACCTATCGTACTAAAATAACTCTAGTCCCGCTTCTTATTCAAACTTTGTGTTTTGAGGTTTAAGATTGATTAATTCCGAATTCTCAATAAGATTCAGAAGGAAACTATGAAATCAAGTCCTATTTTTCATTCGACATCTAAAGGAACCTGAAAAAAAAGAAAGAAAACGGAAAAAAGGGGAGAAAAAGAATCCTTTTTCTTGTTGTGGTGACAGCCGACGAATGTACACCTTGCAATATATTTATTCACAACCCTGTAATGTTATTTTGTTATATATTATGACGGCATCTAGCTTTGCTGCCATGCTCCTTTGCATATGTAATAACAATATAGTCTAAGGATGAATACTGTAGAAAATCTGTTGATGAAACTGGGCGAAATCGCGATTTAACATAGGTTGGGATTTCACGGTGTGTGTAAGAGTGCCTGAGAATGCAAATGTAAAAATAATTGCATTATTAGAAGCAGTGTCGACTGAAATTTATTGAATTTTATCATAAGTGAATTAAAATTGATGTTTTATAAGGTATACAAGAATAATCGCGCTTACTTAATATATTATATATGTTATTTTTTACATTTATGCGCTCATTCCAACCACGTAGCCAGGATTTAATTTAAGGGGGGGGGGGCGGTTTCGAGCACGCGAAGTGTGCGAAATTGTGCTCTCCCAAGGGGGGGGGGGTGCAGGGAGCGGGGAGTTTCCCCCCTCCCGCGCGAAGCGCGAAAACTCTGACGTTTTTTAGTAAATTTGTGAGAAAGATAACGACTCTTAGGCAACATTTTAGGCGGAAAGTTAGACGCCCTGACTGCTTTTTAATTACTAGGACGCAAGTCACTAGAGCGTGACCAAATGATTTCCTTTGAATTTCACATGAAAGGTAGTTGAGAAGTACAGCTACACGTGTCTGATGTGTTTGGGATGCATTTGAGATTGTAAACACACACACACACACACACACACAAACGCACGCGCACACCACCCACCCCCCCCCCCCCACACATTAAGAGTTTAGTTCCAAAACCTGTTACATCTATGCATCTTAGTTCCGAGCAAAATATGAATGCTTCATTCCCAGATTTTGCATGATAAAATTATTGAATGAATAACTGAATGAATGAATGAATGAATGGCCGAATGACTGAATAAGTAAATACAAAAATATAAAAAGGACATTAATAATTTTAATCTGAAAAGAATGCCTGTAGCACGTGTAGAGCCAGACCTTTATTGTTTAATACTTTCTTTTACTGACTGATCAGGCTACAAACGTCCCCCCCCCCGAAAAAAAAAAAAAAAAATAATAATAATAATAATAATAATAATAATAATGATAAAATGAATAAATAAAAAATAAAAATAAATAAATAAGTAAATAAATAAAAAAATAAAAATAAATTAAAATAAAATAAATAAAAATCCATAAATAAAAGTAAATAAATAAATGAAAAATAAAAGAAGAACAAAACAATAAATAAAATTACATGAATTTGAGAAATATATATATAAATAATAATGATAAATAAAAAAATGAATAAATTATATATTTGAACTTTACCCACCATATGTAATTATTTTGACGTTGTATTCGGACGGGTTTCGACCAGTATTCCGGGTGATGTAACAGTTGAAAACACCTGCGTTGTCTGCTGATATGTTGTAGATGACTAGTGAAAAGTCACCCGTTATGTTATAGTTTTGCGTAGTATATGGATCTGAAATGATGTTCCACGACACCACAGCAAGACCGTCCCTTTTAAATTCATCATCTCTATCTGGACTGCCCTTGAACCACTTTACCCGATAAATTTCATTGGCTGGCACATCATTTTTGCATGGGAGTCGGCAATCTGCGTGTATTTCCCCGAAGTGTACATCAAGGGAAATAACTGTCCCTAAAAAAAAAAAGAATAAAAAAGGCGTATAATATATTGATAAAGCGGTTACTAATATTAATTTTTAAAGGGGGATCCAGGCAGTGCCTATTACCTACCTCCATAGCACTAAGTCAAACCCTAAGCCCCCCCCCCAAGTGCCCTGTTTTGTACCCAACTCTGCTTCACTGTTTCAGTTTTTGCATATATAATAAGCAGGAACATCAATCCTATTGAGGAAATGGACTACTTAACATTCTCCAATTGTCATGATCAATACAGCAAATGAAAGAAGAGGTATCATAGATTCATGAAATTATTTGTTTGAAAATTTGGAAATGAAAGGTAATTTCAAGTGAAGAAAAAGAATCCCAAAGATATATTCATGAGCCAAGTCAAATTTGACATGAGTGTAAGGAGCAATACCAAATACTGAAATAACATTCATGTCAACTTAATGACACGTCGGAAATCAGAAATATTTACATGTTCTACATACTTTTACATACAGGGGCGTCGCTAGAACATTTTGAATGGGGAGTGTGACAGCCAAATTTTCCGACAAATTTTTAGGGTGTGACACACAAATTTGCCGACAAAAATGCTGCACCTTAATCTCTCTCCCCCCCCCCCCCCCCACATAATAATAATAAAAGAAAATCGCAGATGTAGAAATCTTGATCATACGGGCCCATTTTCGCAAGGAACGGAATAAGGCCTTTTGGCCGAATATCAACTTTTCAATTGGAAGCGAGCGAAGCGAGCGAGCAAATTTTGTTAAACTTTTCGTAGTGAAAATTATCAGGGAACCTTGCTGCAAAAATATGAAGTAGTGGTTGCCCGAATATCGGAACTTTGAAAACCCTCGAGAGGGAGGGGGGGGGGGGGGAAGGCTGCAGCCCATTTCCGAAGGGGGACGCCTTTCGCCCGAATATTAACTTTACAGTGTTTTTATGAGCGAGCGAGAAAAAAAAATCTGGTCAGTTTCTCCTTTTTTTTGAAAATGTACAGAAGAACCTCGCTGCCCAAATAGGTGGATACTCTGGCACCTCGCTGCCCGAATATGAAATAGTGGTTGCCCGAATATCGAAACTTTTAAAATCTTCGGGGGGGGGGATGATGGGCTGCAGCCCATTGTCGATGCGGGACGCCTTTTGCCCGAATATCAACTTTCCAGTGTTTTAACGAGCGAGCAAAAAATAATTCCTTCTCTTTCTTTCCTTCCCTTTTCCTTTCCTTATTTTCTTTCTGTTTATATTTTTCTTCCTTTCCCTTTTCTTTTTTCTTTTCTTTTTTCCTGCTCCTTTCTCTTTTCTCCTTTTCTTTTCTCTTTCCTCTTCCCTCTCCCTTTTTTCCTCTCCTTATTTGTTGCCGACAGAGGTGGCGTATTTTCCGACAGCAATTTTGAGTGGGGGGGGGGGGGGGTGACGGGGGGGGGGGGGGGGGGGGGTGACACCCCCTCCTCCCGCTAGCGACGCCCGTGTTTTCATAATAGCAGTGACGGAATGTTCTTTTGACTACCGGAACCATTGTGAAGGGTACAATGAGGAGTTGTTTACTTTGTCCACTCTCTTTTTCCTTCATTTTCATAATGAGACATTAGGCCTGCTAAGAATACGTTCTGATAGTAATCTCTTATAAATTTGTAGAACCGAAATGTTTCGCTGTATCTGGATGCGAGATAGATACGAGCAGTAACAATATACGCGCAATTGGTCAGCTCAGAATGATTGACTTGAATAGCAAAGAAAACGACAACACACACGCACACACACACCCACACACGCACACACAATTATTGTATTGCCTGTATTTTCGTCATAAACATTCTAAGAGACGAGTATAGGTGGTATAAGTAATGAAGAGGTCTGTTCCTTAAAAAAGAAAAAAAAAAGTAAATAAATCAAAATACTGTAATATTTAAATCGATGACGCAGGACAGGAAATTTAAAAATCCGGGTTTTTTTTTCTTTTCAGAACTTAGTCTTATGCATGTATCCCATTTGCGGTACCCCCCCCCCCCTCGAGGCCAGTGAAAAATAACGTGATAGCTTTATTTTGGGGTAAATGTTCGGATACCCCCCCCCCCCGTTTTATTTTTTTATTTTTTGCACGAACATTGCAAGGACGCAATAAATGTGCATAAAGTAAACATTGGATAACCACAGTAAGACAAGCGCACTACTCAAACTTTTTAATCAGTAATTTTCCATACAAATATAAAACAATTTAATGTACGACTTACAGTATTTGATTTTGTTTTAGTGCAAATCACTAATGGGGGATATTTCTTTTTTCTTACTCGTCTAATGAATATGATTTTTTTTTTTTTTTTTTTTTTTTTTAGTGAATACATGTACTTTCAATTTTTTTGAAATGATATGAAAACAACCTCAGAATCAATCTTAGTTAATTTCGAGTATTATGTTATGTGAGCGTACATGGTCGTATATGCGTGCTAGTATGGGCGCAGTGTTTTGAAATAATCAACATAATTATTCAAAAAAACCTACAGAATCAATCCTAGGTCATTTATAAGTTTTCTGGAATGTGAACGCGCATGCGTCTATAAACGCGGCTGCACATGCGTTTTACGTTATTATAATTTTCCCCTTTTCCGGATTTATGGAATGTGTCAGCTCATGCAACTGTGGGCATTGGAACGCACAGTGTTTCAAGATTTCAAAATTTGTTCTGTTTTTGTTTTTGTTTTTTTAATTTAACGATATGAAAACATATTGAGATTCAATCCTAGGTCATTATGCGTTCATGAATGTGCAATATTGTCTTGAAATTTTAAACATAGTATTAAGACACCTTTTGAATCAATACTTAGTCATTCTGAGCATATCTGGAATATGAACGCGCATGCGCGTATGTACGCACAATAAAGAGTGCAGCGGTTAAGGATGTGTAATCTTAAGAAATATTTAAGATGATATAAAAACTTATTTGAATTTAGTTTAATGTGAGCATATAATGATATGCGCGTATAAGCGTGCATGTATATGCACAGTGTTCTACAATGTTAAACATATTGGGGTGCTTTCGAAAGGGGACGGGAGAAGGACAGGACGGAGAGTTTAAACAACCGTGACGGTCCTCGGAAACAAGCTCCCGTCTACGATTTCCAGGGGCGGCGACGCGAAGTCAGTGTCACGTGACTTTTTCTTTATCTCTCTCTCTCTCTCTCTCGATCGATCGATCGATCGATCCTTTTTTACTTGTCTTTCTTACTCTCTATTGTTATTTCACTCCCTATTACTCTCTAATGTTATTTTTTCTGTAATCTTCTCGTTCTATATTTCCTTGTTTTATACATTGTTTTTTATCCTTCAATCATGTTCTCTTTCTATCATTTCCTTCTGTTGTTTTTCTTTCTTCATCTTCTCTTGCCATCTTTCCTTTAATTTCTCTATCTCCTTTAATATCTTTTTCTGTAGCTTCTTATGTTATTATACTATTAATACATGGTTGGGAGTGCGTTAGTGCGATCTGGCAACACAAAGGTTTTTATCGTGGTGTACTAACGCTCGAGGCGTAGCCGAGTGTGTTAGACACCACGATAAAAACCTGCGTGTTGCTGGATCGCACTTACGCACGAAGTCACAACCATGTATTAATAGTTTTATAAAACGGGTCTACAATCTTAGTGTTTTCTTACAATCTTAGTGTTTAATCCGGATTAGCCGTGCGTTAGTCCCCTCGCCGTGCGTTAGTACTTTTTTTTGCACGGTCACGTGATGTTATTTGACCAATCAGGATGGCTGCATTCTTGAACCCGTTTTATAATTCATCTTATCCTTCTATCTTTTATTATATATTCTCATGATGCATTTTGTTTCATCCTTTCATCTTATCTCTCTAACTTTTCTTATGTTATTCTTTGTTTTATCCTTCTTTTAATCTTCTCTTTCCATCTTTGTTATATGTATTCTTCCTTTTCTTTCGCTCCTTATGATATTCTTTGTTTTTATTAATCTATCTTCTTCTCTTTCTATCTTTCCTTATATCTTTCTTGTAGTTGTTCATGCATGTTCTCTCTCTCCATCTTTCCCTGTGCACTTATCTTTGTTGCCTCCTTATGTTATTCCTTTAAAGAAAAAAATCTTTGTATATTTCTCCTTTCCTGTTATCATTCTTTGTATTATCCTTTCGACTGCTCTTTCCATGTATTTCTTTGTTTTTATCCCGATGTATGTATATTCATAGTGACATATTATATCAATACCTTTAGAATGATGAAATAAAACCTAGTTCATTTCCAGCTTATATTTTCTTTATTATTATTATTATTACTGTATCTTTTTCTCTCTCCTTTTTTTTATGTGGGGTGCATGCGCCTACATACGTGTATGTTGACTATTTTGACGTTTATGAATGTGAGCGCTTTGAGCGTGCATATTTCTGTTTCAAATGGTATGCAAATAAGCAAGTTCGCAATAACTATTTGCGCAGGTGCAGATGAAGGTCATTTGTACTGAGTACAATAAGCCAGTGCGTAATTACGATTTGCGCATGTTCAGATAAAGGTCATTTGTACCGAGTATAATTGACCTCTTTGCGCTTTCATAGTGTGCGCACCATGATGCGAGCACCAATTTAATTTTACGTGTTAAACAAGTAGCGCGTCCACAAAAACAGATGCGTGTGCACGTACAAATTGGGGTCATTTCAGGGTCATTTGTACCATGTACTAATTACGAACTGGCTTATTGACCTCTATACGCTTTTGTACGCACCACGATGCGCACACCAGTATGATTTCACTTGTTAAACAAGTAGCGCGTACAAAATACAAATGACCCTGGAATGACCCCAATTTGTACGCGCACGCGCAATTGTTGTGGTGAACGGGCTACTTGTTTAACAAGTAAACTCAAACTGGTGTGCGCATCATGGTGTGTATAAACTGACAGCGTCGGTACTCGGTACAAATGACCTTAATCTACACATGCGCGAATTATAATTATGAACTAGTTATTGGGGTTACTTCAGGGTCATTTTTATCATGTACTAATAACGAACTGGTTGTTACCTTAAGAATCGTAATAGGAGAAGAGGGTCGCTATTCGTAATACGGTATAAGGGTATAGCGACATTCATTTCGTATTATTAATAGCGCCCCTATTCTATTATGAATAGCGACCCTCTTTCCTTATTATGAATAGCGACCCTCTTTTCCTATTATGAATAACAGTCCTTGTGAATAATGACCCCAATGAACAATGAGCCTTTTCTCCATTATGAATAGCGGTCCTTATGGATAGCGGTCAATATGACTAGCGGTTTTTATGACTAACGAGCGGACCCCGGAAGTACAACCCGGGTAAAAATGTAAACATCTGTTAACTCACCTACGGGGACGATCAGCAGTAGCAGCAGCAGCATTCTCAACCTAAAAAATGAGAATAGAAATATTAAAATTGTGTGTTCCTTACGATCTGTTTCACTTACCTCAGAATCTATCAAGAAAAACGAAATACATAGTAGAAAATCATTACAACTGGTATGTTAAGGAGCTATAAAGTATAAAAGTATCCCATTGTGTCGGGTTTAGTGAAACAATGAATGAAAACTAATTTAGAAAGAAAACGAAATGTAAACGAGTGTCAAAGAGAAGAGGATAAATGGAAGGAAAAACAAAGAAATACATAAGAAAGAGAATATGATAGATGGAAGGAAAAATAAAGAAGTACAAGGAAAGAGAAGAGGATAAACGGAAGGAAAAATAAAGAAATACACAAGGAAATAGAAAAGGTCAGATGGAAGGAAAGAGAAGAGGATTGATGGAAGGAAAAACAAAGAAATACATAAAGAAATAAAAGAGGATAGATGTATTTCTTTGTTTTTTCTTCCATTTATCCTCTTCTCTTTCCTTATTCTATCCTTTCCCCTTTCCTTATGTATTTCATTATTTTTCCTTCCATCCATCCTCTTCTCTTTCCTTATTTCTTTGTTTTTTCCAGTTCCATCTATCCTCTTCTCTTTCCTTCCATCCATCCTCTTCTCATTCCTTATGTATTTCTTTGTTATTCCTCTTCTATATCCTCTCTCCTTTCCTTATGTATTTCTTTGTTTTATCTTCCATCTATCATCTTCTCTTTCCTCATTTATTTCTTTGTTTTTCCTTCCATTTATCCTCTTCTCTTTCTTTGCATTTCTTTGTTTTTCCTTCCATCTATCCTATTCTCTTTCCTTATGTATTTCTTTGTTTTTCCTCCTATCTATCTCTAGCTTCTCTTTTCTTATGTATTTCATTTTTTCCCCTTTTCTACCAACTTTCCAGGTTTGCTCTACCTTCAGTGCATAGAGTCGTTACAACAGGGAAGTGCGCTGACGACTTAGACTCTTTCACCAGAGCACTTGTATGATTTTTTTTGCGAAATTGCCTGCGCTACGGTGTAAAACGAAAACACGCGTCCTGGGTTTCGCGAGCAGGGATGGCAGACGTTGCTATATCGTGTTTCCAGATCTGCTGCTAATTTGGTTTCCTGATAAAATTGGCGCCTTTCCACGACAGAACATAACAGAGGAGCCAAGCATGTTTCAGATTCTTTTCATTCGTCAGCAAAAAATTGATGATAGCCAATCAAATACACATAAATAAACAAAAGTTCTGGGTTGTTCTATTCTCCTTTCAGGGGGAAATGTTACTCATCTTTCGTTGGGTATTATAATTAGTTTCAAATCAGAGTCTTCCAACGGGGCAAATTTTGGGAGAAAGGCCGAATGCTCGTTGTTTACGAGATAGGCTATCGACTCTCGATTCATTGTTTCCATTTATGCTCTGTTCCAGAATCAGAATATCGTAGTCTGAAGGACTGGATTGGTAGATTGCGACAAGTTGGCACCCCTCCCAGTTTATGACGTCGACAGTCATTCCACTTCTAGGGTCTCTCATATCTGAGGATCACGGCTCTATGCAATGTGGGTGTACTTGGTGAAGAACGAACGGCATTCTTTTTTTCTCTCTCTCTCCCTTTTTTTTTTTTGTTTTTTTTTGAAGATGATGAATGGAGCGGATTGCGGATGTCATTGGGGGTGACCAGATAGTTGTGAAGGCTTGGGTGTAACCATAAGCTGGGAGTTGCCGATTACGCGTGTCTTACAGTATACAAAAATGACGGCGTTTATTTTTCTCTCGGGAGCAATGCATCTGGTTTTGCTTATATAAGAATGTTCGAAGGTTTAGGATAAAGAACGTGAACATGATGAGAGTTGAGAATGAACAAGACACCTTTTCATTCATCAGTCGAAAATGTAGTGATAGCCAATCAAATGGAATGTTTCTAAGCAAAGTTGTGGGTTATAATTTTTTTTTTAGGGATAAACCCTACTCGTCTTGGTGCGGGTATAGCTAGCCTTTAGATAATGACTCGGTCTCTATTATGACGAAGATAATGAAGCAACGTTTGCTTGAAGGACTGGGTGCCCCTCTGTGTGGTCGCAATAATATGACTATTATTTCATCAGTGCTTATTGGCTGAGAGCCACATACTGTAAAATGTGTCCATGGTTCTGGATCTCATGAGCAGAGATGGCAGGCGTTTCTATATTGTGCTCAGAAGCGAAGCATGAGTCAGATTTTTTTTTTTCTCATTGGTCTGCATAAAATTGATGATAGCCAATCAAATGAACGTTTATAAACAAACGTTCTTGGTTGTTCTATTTTCCTTGGGGGGGGGGGGGGGGGGGGGATATTACTCATCTTTGGGTGGTATCGTATTTTCTGCAAAATAAGACCCTCCAACTAGGCATCCGTTTTGCCAATAATGGACGAATGCTTGTTTTGTAATGTTGGTTATGATCTAGGCTGTCAGTTCTTGCTTCATTGTTTCCACTTTTAATATGACGGGAAAAGCTCTTTTGAAAGACTGGATAGCCGGCTTTACCTCCGACATATGGCAAGCCATCGGGGTCTACTTACGTCTACTCACCACGCGTACTTGATTTTCGATACACGTACCTATATTGACCAATCAGAAGCTAGTATTCAGTACGTGTACTGTTTTTGGTCATCACGTCACGTGTGTTTAAGGGTACGTGTACTTTACTTTTACAGACGTTCCTGACCCCTCCGGCCATAGGTGGCCAAAGGGTTCAGAAGCGTCAGTTACTGTAACGTGTGCTTTGTCATTTCGGTAACGTGTACCTTGACTAGTCATTACGTGACGTCTATACAATTACGTGTGCTCTGGTCGTTACGTGACGTCAGCTAAGAGTTAGTCTATTTCCAGGATTTTTTTTTTTTTTTTTTTTTTTTTTTTTTGTCAATAAAGCAAACCATGTACGTTAATAATATTGTTCAATAAGGGAAGTATAGGGCTTGGCAGGGGCTCAGGGTGTTTAATATATTTCTGTTTGTGACTGATTATTCATTCGTCCTATAAATTTTTAGAGTAGTAGTAGTAGGCCTACACTCTTTTTAGCAAACTAACAAAAATCAAATTAAAGTATAAACCGTGCGGAGTTGGTTTATTATTGTCATTACTACTACTACTACTACTACTACTACTACTACTACTACTACTCATTTTTATTTCATTATTATGATTGTTACTATCATAATTATCATCATCATTATTATCATTAATATTATTATCATTAATATTATTATTATTATTATTATTATTATTATTATTATTATTATTATTATTATTATTATTAATATTGCTTTTATTATCACCATAAAAATTTGCCATAATGAAATTAATGTATAAAGTATATTCATAAATACCATGTATTGAGTGGAGGAAAAAGAAACAAGTTGATGATTTAGATTAGGAGAACTCCCCACATGTACAGCTCATGTTTACTATATATAGTCAAAGCTTTATAGTGCATACAAAGTATACAAACTTCTACTACATGGACACTATTCATCACGCTCTTATCCTCCATCTGTTGTGCA
This sequence comes from Heliocidaris tuberculata, assembly GCA_025618425.1. Taxonomy (NCBI): domain Eukaryota; kingdom Metazoa; phylum Echinodermata; class Echinoidea; order Camarodonta; family Echinometridae; genus Heliocidaris; species Heliocidaris tuberculata. The sequence continues at coordinate 341,347 of CM046833.1, read as the reverse complement.
ATTAAGGGTCATGACCTCTGTGGACTCGTTGTCATGACCACTGGAAGGCCGCCTGTTTACCCAAGGATTAACCAGCTGATATCCAGTGCATAAGGGGTAGTAAAACATGAATGGCTTGCCTACCCTTGCTATAACCAGGGAATCCTAGTTATATTAATACATTCCCATGCTATAACCAAGGAGTTATCTGCTATAATAATTGAAACGAGACATCCTCGTCCTCCCCCCCCCCCCCTCCCCGGCGAAAAAATGTGACCCCCCCCCCAAAAAAAAAAAAAGAAGAAGAAGGAGAAGAAGAAGAAGAAGAAAAAGTAGTGTAAAATAATGATGAGTAAATGATAAAACAAACGGTTTGTTTTCTAAACAATTAAAGAAAAAAATCTTCTTCATCGGTTGTTACACTCCTTGGCATTATATACTTGAACTTTGAAAAATCATAGAAGATTTGTAATCCATGTGGAGGCAGAGCTAGATTCCACTAAATTTCGTCATAGGGCCTATACTAAGGCCGGGGGGGGGGTGTATCGGCTGTCAATGTCACACAGGCCTAATGAATATTCTAGTCGCAAAGGCGTTAGTGAAAAGACTGTTGATAAAATTAATTCAATGTATTCATTAAAACAATTATTTTTTTAAAGACTGAATGTTCGTACGTTATACAGGGAGGGGGCGGGGGGGGGGGTGACTGTTGCTGGGATGGAACAAGAACACACGCAAACAATTGTATGCCTATTATAAATTAAGATAGATAATTTTCTCAATGAAGCAGTCTTAATCAGATAAATTAAAGGACAATTTTATCACAGGAATGGCAATTGACAGGAGGGGCATTTGTTCCTCAGATGATTTTCTTTTGTCACAGCAAGGACACTTTTCTTGATTTCGGAACTCGGCAGAGGGCCCATCGAGCCCCTTGCCGAACCCCGGCTCCGCCGCCATGGTAATGTACATGTTATGTTCAATCAATTGATGTTTAAATCATCATCAGCATCGATCCTCCTTCTCCCCTTCCCCTTTTTATATACAAGAGATCGAGCCTCTGTCCCACAAAATCGTGGCCTCGCATGTAGACTGAGTTTCTATAGTACGCAATGATAAGTACTTCATCTATTGAAAACATTTAATTTTTTTTCAATGTTGCCATACTGCAAAATTATGGTCTTGTGTGTGTTTTGGAGCGGGCAAAACTATTTTGTAGCCCACTAATTGATAGAGTTAAAGGGGCAGTCTAATGAGAACTCATGGGGAAATGAAATCGTGCGGAATTTGCAAAAGGCTCGTTTACTTGTACACATAGCACGCCCGTTGTGCGGGGCCGTCGGACTAAGGTCATAAATGATCGAACGGCACGAAGTTGACCGAACTGGAGCTCGGCGAATACTTCGGGTTTAACCAGTCCCGGGCTCTTAGTCTTGTAACTGGTTGTAACCTCGTTCCCCCAAACAAGTTTAGTGTAATGCTGAAATATTTCCAAATACAAAACACGGTTAACTTCTGGTTGATTAGTCTAGCCATCGCTTCTGCACTGCCCTGCCGCGACTCGTTGTCGCCACGATTACGTAACTAATCCCAGGCTCTACCAGAGAGCTGGCTGTGTAATTACTTTTCCATATGTTTGATTACTTTCCCACCGCGCGAAATTTAAAACACAAGCCAGTCTTATCTCAGAGGTGGTCCAATATGAATCACATGTTTTAGCACGTGCGATGGAAGTCCTTGTATCGAAGTGACACGAAGCTCCGAGTATATTTTCCTCTCTCATCGGAAATCGCCCATGCAGGCCTACCAAAGTATCCCTTTAAACTTCTGCCCCCTCCCTTTTACGCCACCGGGTTTCTATCAACAAAAGCACTGTTTCCAGTGCTGTTTCATTACCAGTGTATTATGTAACAGAGCGTGGGAACCATGACTTGGAGAAAATTTTGGTTTTGGTATGGTGAAATTTTGCCTCTTTATTTTAGAGCACTAAATTTTTTTTATCGCGATACAGCAAAATTTATTGTCATGGGGGGGGGGGACCAATAAAAGAGGAAAGTGCCCCCCCCCCCAGTCCCACGCGGCTGCCCGGAGACATACAGGAAAATAAGAGGGAGTTTATAGCTACCTAGTAAGATTATTGATATTTTGGGCTGTTGAACTCCATAAAACTTTATACCGTTTTTTACCCCTATGGAAAGCTTATTCATTGTTTACTGCAAATTATTAAGTGCAATATAGGTTCTTGTTTCGCTAAGGGCGGGGAAAATTGAGTATAGCCCTGCCCCTTACTTCCGAGGCCTTGACTTGAACCGTGTTTCTACAGAACAGTCTTTAGAAACACTAACTCATTAATATGCGAGGGAATGGTGAAGAGACCGAGTAAGAAACAAAAAATTAGAGCACTAGAAAATATAAATATTTTCCATTGTTTTACTGTAAAATGATTTATGTCACATTATTTTTCCTTGCGAGTGGGCGGAAAGACGGTGTTACCAATTCTATTCGTGGGCCTTGTAGTAGACGGGATTTGTAAATAATAATAATAGTGACCATTTATACCGCGCCATCTTTGTCAAAAGTCATAAGTAGAAAAACACTGCATCTATATTAATCTGCAAGTGAGCGAAGCCAAGGAACTACAAATCCCCATTCTCTGCCCCCCCCCCCCCATCCCCCCTTCCTCGGCTTCTATGACAGGCCTGGGCACGTGTCGAGCCCAACAGTCTGAGAGCTAATTTGAAAGTCCTTGTATATTATTCACTGAGATAAACTATGATAATAACTTAAAACAAACAAATCAATAGCTTATGCCTTATTGTAAAGAACAGTCATGTAGACCTTAAAAAAAAAAACTTTCAGTCAAACATAGAGGCCAATTGTTTTTTTAGTCTCTCGCAAATAGTTACATGAAAGGGGAATTTTACCCTGGTATTTAGCTTTTTTAAATAAAAGCAGAAAATATATTTTTTTTAGTTCTGCAGGGCAAATGGGATGGGCCCTTACAAGATACGTCACGGAGTCGGTTGCCAAGTTGTGTTTGATTGATTACAACTTTTAAAAATTAATAACATTCTCATTTCTTATCAGATTTTACTCAAACTTTTAGTGGTCTGTTATTTAAATTTTCCTCATTCATTTAACATTTTTAAAACAATGTAAGAAAGAAAAATGTATAAATGTATCTGAATTTTCACTTTTCAGTTTGAAATTCAGTGTTTAGTGATGGCACTGCCATTTTAAAATTGCATAGTGGCAGGATGGGGGCATTATTAAAAGAGGAAGTGGGCACAGCGCACTGGAAGTGATAAGGGACATTTATAAGAAGGGGAAAGGGGGAAGGTACTTATGCACAAAACCGTCACTTATCAGACAAAAATAGGCTGAATCTACTTGAAAATGTGGGGGTATTGTGCCCCCAGCCCCCTTGGGAGAGGGGGTGAGGGTGGAGAGAAGGGAGGATTTCGTTGTGATACCGAGGGCTAATTGTGCTAGGGGGTAACTTTCCGGCGGGGGTAATTGTCCTTGTCTTAGATTCATCTCTCACCTCCCACGAAATTTTTTAGATTAGAAATAATAATAATAATGATAATAATAATAATAATAATAATAATAATAATAATAATAATAATAATAATAATAATAATAATAATAATAATAATAATAATAATAATAATAATAATAATAATAATAATAAAAAAATTATGTTACAATTATATAGCGTATTCCGTGAATACTTAATTGCGCTTTACAGTGTCATTTATTATTATTACCCAAGAGAGGTAAACGATGCACGAATTTTACTAGTTTGGAAAGAAAACTGATAGTAGGAAACTTCATATACACCTAGGTGTGGATGTGGAAGGGGGTTCTCTTCCAACCCTGAAAAATTATAGTTTTGAAATCCCTGATGTGTGTCATCAGACGAGAGGGTCTTTAAAAAGAATATCAGTGGATAAGACAATGCAATATACATTCGGAATGGATGTGGGAGGAAGGGGTTATAGAAAGATGTAGAGCGGGGGGGGGGGGGGGGGGGGGAGAAGAATTGTGCCCCCTTTGCCTCCAGCTCCACTGCCTTGCATTGTAAGTGTAGTAATATGGGTACCTGTAAAACCGCACCGATTCTTTGTTAGCTAGATATGGCTCTTTTTGTCAACAAAAAAAATTGGAAATATAGGTAAAAGGGGGCAATAATAAGAAGAGGAAAGGGTTCTTATCAGAGGTGGAAAGGAGCGCTTATAACAGGTGAAAAGGGGCGCTTATGAGAAAAGGAAACATATTAGAAGGTAAAAGGGGCACCTATCAGAAGTAAACATGCACTTATCAAAGGAGAAAAGGGCATATAATAGAGAGAAAACGGGACAATATTTAGATTCGAAAAGGGGCACTTATCAGAAGCAGAAAAGGATAGTTATTAGAGAGATAAGGTGGCAGTTATCAGATTTGAAAAGGTGCACTTTTCAGAAGGAGAAAAAGGGCGCTTATCAGAAGGGGAAATGCACTTATTAGAATACATTACGTAAATTTATTTTGAATACTTTCTACTACATCCCATCCTGATACCTCTCCAGCTGACGTATCTCATTGAATGGGGATTAGGTCATTTATTCGGGAGCGTCTGACGGACATCCCCCACCATTTCTAATTCAATGTCTTACAGTGGGCACTTACGATAGAGGGAGTTCTGCTGCATATTTTCATCCTATTTCATTTCGTTATTTTTTCCTACCCCTTTCTATTTATTGTCTTGCAATTATGAACATTTACGACTTGAATTCACCAGGCAGCCCTTCCCTACCGATCATTATTACCATTTTTATCGAGAGGGGGGGGGGGGGCATGGGGACTTATCACTGTTGTAGCCCAACACTGTCATCCAGATGTCACTTGTAATACGTGGAATCATGCTTGATATTTATCCCCTGACTTTTTTAAATATTGAGGTTCTCCTATACTGATCCATTTAATTCTGACCTCCTCCATTCACCCCCCTTTTTTTTTGGGGGGGGGGGGTACTTGGCAGGTACAAGCAACCATTTAAGATGACGTGTGACATTACACAGTCGTGACTATATTATTCTGCTAGAGTGCATTGGGTTTTATACCTTTCCAACCTAGGCCTACCTCGCTCAGTGAGGGAGGGGGTGGGGGCGTCTGGCGGGCATCCGAGCATCTGCCGCAATTTAAAATGTCTGGCAGTGCATGGCCATTCATGATAGCGGGAGTTTTGCTGAACTTTTTCCTCTAGGTTTCATCCAGTTATTCCCCCCCCCCCCCCCCCGGCTAATCCAGCTCAATTTTGATTGTCCATCGAAAGGGTCCTTCTGATTACCCCCACCACACTGTTTGAGTCACTATACCGTTTCCTTACATGAACAAAGCAAGAGAAATCAGAAGAAGACGGGAAGGGAATAAATGAACAAGGAAAACAATAGACGAAGAGAATGTTTTAATAGAACGATACAAAAAGTGGCAGAGGGGAAAAATACAGGGCTGCACCGACGTACCAATGCACATACAAAATGTGATTATTTTTTTTCTTGTGATTACTTATTATTTATTCCCTTATGGAAAACGAGTAAAACAATGAACACATATAAAACAAGAAACAGACATGCTTTCAGAAATATAGTCCTGCAATAAACCTTTTTAAGGGCGCACTAATATCAAGTTTGTTAACACTGTAAATGATGTTTCTATAAGTGCAAAATATAATGCATGATTTTCTTTTAAATGGAGGGGGGTATTCAGAGTTTTATTGGAATTCCACGGTATTAATAAGCATAATGAAACGAATTTCAAGTGTGTAAACATGGAGGGTTGCAGCCCCCTAGCTCCCGTTCTGCGGCCTCCGAATTAGTTCACCATGAGGCCGGCCCCGCAAGTCCTGACAAAAAAAAAAAAGAAAAAAAGAAAAGAGGGGGATACTGTGTAAATGCAGTTTTCAGGTTTTAAAATAACCCGAACCTTCGGAAAAACGAACCTACGGAAAAAACGAACCTACGGAAAAACGAGTGTCCCTACGGAAAACAATGGATGATAAGCGTGCTTCACATTTTGCAATTTGGGGGGGGGGGGGTAAAATTTCTAAATCTTCCACTTTCAAAATAACATGAAATATGTATGTATGGAAAAATAGGGAAATCGGCTTCTTTGGGGGCGGGGGGGGGGGGGGGTAGGAGTAGGGCTGTGAGCAAGTAGTAAGCTTTTGAGGTGG
>CM046833.1:58805-334651 GCA_025618425.1 Heliocidaris tuberculata | reverse complement strand
GAGAGCTGGTAAGAAGAAAAAAAAATAAAATGCTCCCCCTGTAAAAAAATCCTGGCTACGCCACTGCACATACGCACACCCCCCCCCACACACACACACACCAATGCTCCCCCAAAACACACGCCCACACCCCACAAGCGCGCACATAAACAAGAGCCCCTCCGATCCTCTAACAAAAACTCCTTATTAGATTAAAATCAATTCGTGCAATGTATTTAAAAGTCGCAGAGGTAAATCAATGAAATAAACATACATGTAGGTCTCCATGCAGTCTGGGAACTATGTGAAGACAATATTTTTGACATGTGATAATATTAACCCCCATTTTGTATGATTCACTTTTGAATCAGTTATATGATGAATCAGAAAAAACTGCATTTATTGTCTTTCCACAATTTACTGGTTAGAGAAACTGGCCAGAGCGTTAAACTTACTAATCTTCAATAGTACCAGGGGGGCGTTTCATCAAGTGTCTTGTCAGTGATTTTTACTGACAAATTTGCTCTCAGCCAATCACATGCAAGGATTTCAGTAGCTTATAACAGTTATTGCAACTTGTCATATTAATGACAAGTTTTATGAAACAGGGTCCAGATGCTTTTAGATATTTCCCTCGCTAAATCCGCTTATGGTAAAAATAAAATATTCCCATGCATTATCCCGTTTTCCGTGACAGGGTGAATGAGAATATTGTTGGAACTTCTTTCTTGAGCAAAGTTCTGTACAGGAATAACTGTATTGTGGTTGAACAATACGCTGAATCATCATAAACACGCATGAATAAGTCCAGGATGTTGAGTAATTTCGTCAAAACATGCAAAACGCGGAACTATAGTTCACGACGTGGTATATTTTTTTGTTGCCAGGCGACAAGTATTGTTGAGTCCATATAAACGGCGGATAATATGAATGTGCAAAAACATTTCCGAATCATCGAATACGAAGAAGTCATCTGTTAAAAAAATAAACTGCATTGATATTTTGTCTAGCCATTATTTGGACCTACTGCTTCAAGTTTTAACAGTGTTACTTTGCGATTGTAGATTGAAATTGCATTAGTGCGTCTATAGGCATCGCGCTTTCCTTACCGTGAGTAAATTCATTGGGACATTTTATATCTCCATGTCGGAAAATAATAAACCATTTGTTTGACATTTGAGATAAAATCTTCTTTCACATCTGCAACATTTATAATTAGATCGTTTCGCATTTGGAAGGCGGATCAAACAACAAATTCATCGAAATGGAAGGACCGAGCAAAGAGGTACTGAACTACTATGAGTCAAATTCCACGGCAGACATTCGCTCTCTTAGGAGTATGCCATACCCATTGTCATCAACGGTAAGTTAATTTTATCTTATGTATATTTTTTGTTTGCCAGTACGATTCTCTTGGAATGTATATCAAGCAATCATAGCTATTATATTAGGCCAATGTATAAATTTGAACCTAGGATGAAATGTAGGCCCCTATATAGGGAAATGATTTTACCAAAACCTATTCAATCGAATAGACTGATAGAAAATCAGTGTTTCAAAGTGGTAAAAAAAAAGAATGTTTCATAGAGTATATGTATTTGAAATAGTTAATGAACAGAAGCGATTTAATGGAGACATGGGGGGGGGGGGGGGCTTGAAATGAAACGGAAACCGGATATATTTTATAAAGCTCGCGGGGACGGGTGTGTAGAGAGATCCATGAGATTACTGCATAACAAACTGATTTCTGCCCTCTCTCGGCAGAATTCGATGTTCGATGTTGACAGTGGACCGCATGCTCTTTCACCCCTTTTGGTAATTATTTGAATGTTGTAATATAAACCTTATATAAACCTTGATCTCTGTTATTAAAATATGTACCTAAGATATACAAGTGAGGACGTGAAATAGAGAGAGAGAGCGAAAGAGAGAGAGAGAGAGAGAGAAGGGGGGGGGGACAATTAAGTTAGAATTATCGGGCACTAAGTGAGGTGATTTCAAAGTTCACTTAATTATATTTGAATACGAAATGCGTGGATATTTGTTATTAATGAGGTATATATACCTCAAATCGTATTGAACTGAGTACTTGGAAACATAAAATTATGATTTAATAACCATGGAGTACTTGCATTAGAATTTGCTGTCCTTGTACCGTTCAATATTAAACGTTTCAATCTTCTAATGCAAACAAGCTTACATTGCTATGTGTAAATGACAGTCACAGTAAATGTAAACTAAGAAATTGCTTGAAAAGGAAATGTGAATTACAAGTTATTGAGCACGTGATAGGTTATGTTCGATACTGTTAGTTCTTGGTGAAGCTTATTACCCCCCCCCCTCATTTGAATGGCAGAATCAAGGGAAAGAGAGAGAAAAGGAGAGAGAGAGAAAGCAACAAAGAAGAGAGGAATGGAAAGAGGAAAATGACAGAGAAAATAATAGAACCCCTCCCAAGCCCCCTCCTTCTCCTGAATGTGGTAGGCCTACTGTTTCTCTCATTCATCCTGCCAGCTAGATCTGTGCTTGCAACCTCAAAACACAAAACAGTTGCCCCTCAATGGCTTGACCAACATCGCGGAAATAAATTCGAATTTAACATAATTTAAACTGTCAATTCTTTTTCTTTTAAAACCCCAAGAACATACAGTTGGTCAGAGAGCAGCCACGATCTTCTAAACAAAAACCCGTTGAAAGCATGGAAGACGAGATGAGCGAAATACCGGAGCATGGGTTAACGTACTCTTCCGTTTACCAAGCCCTCATGAGCGCTATCATTCTGTTTGAGGTGAGAAGATTTTTCGTAACCAGGACCATATTTTGTGGCATTTTGAAAATGAAGCTATGAAATGATGCAACAATTAAGCCAATGAACACATTTCTATAAGAAATCAAGCACCGTAAGCGATAAAAATGTCTTATTACATAAGTAGCACTATAGTAGCCTTACTTATACTATACTGCTACTACTATCACATTATTGTCAAAAAAGGTGGTTAATATTCCTTTCCGTTCATCACGTCTTATATGCTTTTAGCCAATTACAATTATTATTGTTGTTTTGTACAGTTATTATAATTCCAAATGATTGTTTTATCAGTATTATAGGATTATTACCCTTATCGTTATTCTTCAAAATCGTGAATTTTTTTTTTTCATAAGTGAACATTATTTCATTGCATTCTATCAAAACAGAAAGAGAGAACGAAGTCTGAAGAAGTGATCAGGAAACTGGAGAACGAATACGAGAGAATGAAGCAGGAAAATCAAGCTTTTAAACAAGAACTGATCTCGTATCGAAAGGCAAGTATCCTCTATCCCAGAATAATATTTTGACGTCGGTAAATTTTCGTATTTCGCATTCAGCACTACTTTTGCTTTTTCTGGTCGATTTTGTGATATATTTATATATATATATTTTTTTTTTCACAGGAAGATATATATATATAAATAGAGAGAGAGAGAGAGAGAGAAAGAGAGAGAGAGTCAGCGAATTGAAAAAAAGGTAAAATAGATCAACAGGAAATTCAAAACTTAAAAATTACCCTGTGGTTGAATAGTTTAAGTCACTTATATATTTTTTACCTTGAGCTATCAGTGTATATACACCAGCCTAGCCTTATCCGTCTTACAGTTCTTTAAACATTGCCCATTTGCTTGTTATATTTGGAAACAAGTAAAGGTCCCTTGAAGTCAAGTACGGATCTGCAACCAATCGTGGAACATAGCTGATTCAGTAATCTGATCCATTCTTTGTACAATATCTATTTTATCACAGATATTTGGAATGGTTCCTACCTGAACTTGGATCTTCAACATGGAACTTGGCACTTCAATTAAAAGTTTTGAGGATCAGTTTTGACTGCATCACTGTCGACATCGTCGTCGTTTTGAGGATGACTGATGCTTCGGTTACCTTGGTAACTCCGCTCGATTTGAAAGGAATGTAGGGTAGAATGGGTCGTTGTACTTATTTCCTTCCTTAATTCACTCATTTACAGATGAATAATCTGTAATAATAGTACGTCTTGAACATCACAAGATGAGATAGACCATCTTCTTATCAGATGTTATATTGTGAAACTTTTGTAAAGCAAAAGAGACGGGGTCGTATATTGGCGTTTAATCGCAAAATGTATGGATCCTACAATGTTGCAGTATTATTCATAAGTTGTTATGTATCTTTTTTTCTCATACAAATATATATATGATTAATTAACTTTATCTCTTCAATCTTTAGCAGTAACGTGATAGAAATAAAAATAATTCACTTAGACATAGCTCCATAGATATATGATAAAAAATATCTATAGATTACTCGTCTTGTATACTGTCATGATTATGGTATGTTATTTTCTTTATAAATATCATATTCTTCGTTTGGTGTACTAAATTCAAGGATAAGATTTTATGATTTCGCCAGGACTGAGACTTGAAGTATATGAGGAATAGAAAAAAATAGCTTTAAAACTTTTAACCAATTTTGGGGAAATGAGATAGATACACATTTAAAATAGTTATTTAAAGAAAGAAAAAAAAAAAAGAAGAAAATAAACAATGAATGGAAGATTTATATTAAACAAAGACATCGTTACTATTTACTTACAAACATTTTTGTATGTGTATAAAGTTGTGATAAAGTAATGCAAATTCAACCATTCCGTGTCGACTGTTGTTTCGGTATGTCTCAGACACCAATATCTTAAATGCATTGTAGTACGGCCCCTATGGGTCCGTCTCTCCTTTACTCTCTCTCTCTCCCCCTCTCTCTCCTATCCTATTTCTCTTTCCATCTTTAAATACTTAGATATCCCTCCTTTTCTCTATTTTCTTCCGTCCTTTTCTTTTCTTTTCTCTGTCTATCCTATTTCTCCTTTTCCCATCGTTTTTTTAAATAAAAATAACACTGATTTTTACATGTATATATTTTATTCTTACGAATGTCATTTTCATAATGTTTTCTTATTCCTCATGTTCATTGTGTATTTTTATTCGTTTTATCTGTCTGTTTTTTTCATGTGCATTGTATATTTGATATGATTTGTATACGACCTGGTTTTTGTGGATGACATCTACTGGTTTTAAAGCAGTCTTCTTAAATACATGCAAGTTTTACTATTATTCAACCCTATTTAATTATATGCAATTCCATCATGATATAAATAAATATACTTTTATATGTTCCTTGTACAGTATCTAGGTTGATACCATATGTTTTTTAATGCAATGTCTTCACACAGAAAAGAAAGAAAGATAAATAAAAATAAATTATTTAAAAAAATCAAAAAAATCCAAGGATGAAAATTGTACATATTTTATGAATACACTTTCAAGTATATTATTCTTACATGTTCGATAATTGTATGGCAGAGTAAAATAGATTTTACATTATGAAATGCTTGTCATGTCTTCTCATGGTGATCCCTGATAACCTTTTCGATAATGTTGATATTTTTTACTTTATGGTATACAAATAATGCACTGTTGAGAGTGTGTTAGGGCAGGATAGTGCACGAAGTTTAGTCAGTCCACATAGTGATAATGCACTTGCCCTACGGGCGCGTGCATTATCGCTATTGCACTGACTAAACTAAGTGCACTTTCATGCCCTAACACACGAACAAAACAGTGCATTATTTGTTTTATAAAACGGGTCGGCAACACAGAATGTCAAAATAAAGTTAACAATTAGTCAGTGATCTATTTTAGAATATATACTAAATTAGATCTAACAAGTTGGATCTTATTTTAGGTAGAATAACGTTGCGGACCTAACGTTAGAACTACGACGTTAGATAATTTAAGTTAGGAATCTTAAATTTTGATAAAGTTATAGCCTATGTTAGATCTAAGTTAACAGTAGACCTAAGTCTAACGTTAGACTAAGTCTAAGTTAGACTAGACCTTTATAGTTAGGTCTAACTGTTAGTGTTAGAGAGATTCTAACAGTTATAGATCTAAAGTTAGACAGTTAGATCTAACATTAGATCTAACTAGTTAGATTTTAACAGTTACTTCTAACGTTAGATCTATAAATTTTAGATCTATTAACGTTAGATGTAACATTAACTGTAAAGATCTACTGTACTGGTACTGGTAGTGTGGTTGCAAAATATATATTTGCCCCGACATTCATGGTACCCCCTTGGAAGACAGAAAGAAATGATCCAATGCTTTCAATTTTACATATAATTAGTTTTTTAAGTTGTGTAAATAGCTTTTTAGTGCTCTAAAATGCAAAGTTTCATGTTTTCTAATAATTTGATTTTCTCCGCACAGCTCCTTCGCATATCAACAGATGTAGAGTGTCCTTAACACTACAGAAACCCTGTCTGCCTCAGTTCCTTCATTAAGTATCATTTCCCCTCCCCCTACCCCCCCCCCCCTGCGATAATGCTCGTGTGACTGGTTTTTATTACAAATTCTCCCACTTTTTCACCTTACTCCGAATGTAATTTTTGCCTAAATCCTTTCCTTTTCTTCTTCTTTTTTTCAAAACATAATTTGGCGATTCCGTATGACATGTATGACGAAAAGGTTTCAGCTCCCTGGATCCATTGTGATACAAGGATCATAAACGTTCTTTGATCACAATGAAGTCACGACATTAGATGTGAAAAGATTATAAAAAAGCGTAGGATCCGACTAGTGCAATTGAACTTTGAATAATCCACTACTGTAAAATGCATTAAAGCATTACTTACGTAAAATTTCATTATGTAGTTGAACTGTTCCACCATTTTTGCTGTTTCCCCCTTTTTGGCAATGCCCTCACTTTAAGAACGCTCCCACCTGACCGCCCTTGTGCGCAGTACATGGAAAATGATAAATAATTGAGGTGTGAGAATTCTCTGCATTGTAAATGTCGATGACATTCCCGACATTTGAATCAGGAAAGAGAAAATTGTTCTTTCATTTGGATATCAAACTATAAACGACATTTTGAATTTTTTTTTTTTTTTTTGGGGGGGGATTTACGTGGGCAATATGAAAATTTATGCACCCTTTCCCCAACAAAGATTTTGCTTGATAATCTTTAAAGAAAATAATGGGTGGACGTTAAAGTGCCTATCTCATTGGCGGAGACGTCGCCGCGACTCAGAAGACCCCCCCCCCCAAAATAAAAAACAAACAAAAAACAACAACGACAAAAAACAAACAAAAAACAAAAAACAAAAAAAAACAAAACAAAACAAAACAAAACAAAACAAACAAACAAACAACAACAAAACCACACACACACACACACACACACACACATACAAAATAGGGCTTATCTCATTGGCCCGGAGATTAGATGGCAATCTGGTGGCGACTCGAATCTCCACTGGTAGCAGAGATGTCTCGGCGACGTCTCGGCGACGTCTCCTGGAGACTAGCCGGGTCTCCCCGGGTCTCCGGGGAATCGCGGGAAATTCAAACATGTTCGATTTTTTTTTTTTTTTTTTTTTTTTGGGGGGGGGGGACTTTTTTCAATCTCCAGCAGGTCTCAGAGACGTCTCCGCAACGACGCCGAATCATCACCGCAACATCTCCTCAGTCTCCAGCAGGTCTCGGTTACGTCGCGGAAACGTTGCGGAGACGCCTCCCCAGTCGCGGACAAAATTTGTCTCCGCGACGTCGCCGCAACTGATGGAGACGTCTCCGAGACCCGCTAGAAACTTTAAAAAGTCTATAAAAAACCCGAACATGTTTGAATTTCCCCCGACTCCCCGGAGACCCGGCTATTCTCATGAGGCGTCGCAACCAGCGGAGACTCGAGTTGCCACCAGGTCGCCACCTAGTCTTCAAGCTAATGAGATAGGCCCTTTAAGTGATTCATTCATACTAAAATTGATACTTTGTACAGTCAGCAAACAGGAAAAGATATGGATCTATTACTTTATTTCTACTGTTTCAGAGCTAGACGTTATCAGTGATGTATAAATATACATCAGGCGGCAAACATTAACAAATCGAAACTGAGGTGTTCGAACTCAAGGTTATGCTTTTACATTTCCATGACACCCGTCTATCAAGCTCTCATATTGTTTTCCTTCAGCAAATACTACAGAAGAAATAGAATAAATACAACAATATGGGTGCAGGAAATCTGATATTCTTAGTAATCTGTGGTCTTGTGGGCTTCTTCATTTGGAGTAAGTATTGTAAACTTTGAATTAAATCAGTACTTGTACATGTCAAATATATCATTTTAAAATACGTATTCCCGATGGTGTCACGTAATGCTCATTGGTGTAACACATATCGTTAGCGGAGTCGAAAATGACATCTGATTTTAAATATATATGAGCCACTTTGCGTATAAACAACTACACAATGAGCTGTAAATCGTATTCGGCCACCTACCCCCTGGACAACCACCCCCGGATAACCACTCCTAGGATAACCACCCTCTAGGACAACCACCCTCTAGGACAACTACCCCCTAGGACAACTACCCCTAGGGCTACCACCCTCTAGGACGACTACCCCCGGGTAAACTACCCCCTAGGGCAACCACACTCTAGGAACAACTACCCCCAGACAACTACTCCCTAGGACAACCACCCTCTAGGACAACTATCTTCCGGACAACTACCCCCAGACAATTACCCCCTAGGACAACCATCCTCTAGGACAACTACCCCCTAGGACAACCACCCTCTAGGACAACTACCCCCGGACAACTACCCCCAGACAACTACCCCCTAGGACAACCACCCTCTAGGACAAATACCCCCGGACAACTACCCCCAGACAACCACCCTCTAGGTAAACTACCCCCCGGACAACTACCCCTCAGACAACTACCCCCTAGGGCAACCACCCTCTAGGACATCTCCTTGACAACTACCAACTAAGGTAACTACCACCCAAATAACTACCCCCGGACAATAACGACTTAAGGTAGGCTAATTATCATTCGGACAACAACCAACATACTCTCACCCATGGCATGTAGGTCAACTTTTCCCCAAAACAGTTACAACTCCCAGATACTCGACGGCATTTAAACTAATTTTGGCCAAGGGAGGACGTGGGGGAGGGGGGATGACCAACAATCAGTAAGGATATAATGAATATCCGGAGGAGGGAGGTAATTACCTCCCACGGTAAGAACTTTTTGGAAATCTGGTTATAATTAGGATTTTGGTGCGTTATGTTAAAATTCACCACACCACGAGAAAAATTATATGATGATGATTGCAGTTGAATGGTCTACACCCTTGAGGGGGGGGGGTGGAAAAATTCCCCTGGTATTACATTTTTGTTGTAAAAGTTGGGTGTTTAAACTCGGTGTTTGATGGTGCATTGTGTTGTTGAAATTTTCCATCACATTTGGGCGAAAAACTCTGTAATTGTTTTTTTTTTTTTTTTTTTTTTTTTTTTTTTTGGTGTTTTGGTCAAAGGTAACGTTCTGTGAAGTTCTATGATATATTCAATATTAAATACCAACTGGGAAGGGTATAAGAGGTTCTCTCCCGTGGAATTTTGGGGGTTATAACCAAGGGTTTGGGTGAGTATAAGTAGGCCTATGCATTTTCACGAATAATAAATCCAATATCTTGCCTTGTTTCCTACTAAAAAGGGGAACTTAAAATGACAATCTACAACGGTCTGCGAGTGAACTTCAGAGAGAATCTATGGCCCCAAATGATAATTATAACTGTCACTTGTGGAGCGCATAATCAATTAAAACTGCTGTATGCGCTTTAGAGCTATCCAGGATTATTACAATACCAACAAATATGTCTTTTGATTCCTTTTAATTTCATTTTTCATTTCATTTCATTTAGTCAGTTCTGCATAGAAATACAAGTACATAGTATACAGTTTACATAATATGATCACATAAACGTTTTTCCAACAAAACTCCAAGAGTTCCAAGATAAGAAGAAGCTTGACGCCTTGAGAGCCCTTACAATTGAAATAAAACTTTACTACGGGGGAGTAGAGGGGTCCTGATGATGCAGAACAGCAAGAAGAAAGCGAGAAAGGTGGATAGGAACTGAAGAGACTATTAATCAGTAACTTTTAATAATAAGAGTTACTGAAATAATACACAGAAAAAGAACATACAAAAAGCATTAATTCCGAGAAATTATGTCTTGTGTGAACATGATTTTTTTCTTTTTCAATTAACTTTCCAAATTTTTTCTTAGTGTCAGGTATTTTAATACAGGATTTTGTCGAATTTTGCCCAAATTTACTGAAATTTTTGCCGAAATTTGCCAGAACTTTGCCCATTATTTTTCTCCCCAAAATAGGGGGCACAGTGCCCCCTGCCCCAAGTGCCAGTGAAATGAGGGTGTCAAAATTGTTTTGTTTCATAATAATGTTAAGTGTCTCAAAATTGCGAAGATTTGATTATTCTCTCCGTAATTATTATAGCGTCTTTGATGGAATAAATGTTTCAAAAGTCATTTATGATAATATTCATGAATTTCTTGATTGGGAAAAGGCATAAATTTCCGAACATTGTGTTCTTGGTTGCTTTCTCATCCATCTTGTTTTCCGTCCCGTCCCCCCTTAATTGCTGACCATGCAAAACGTCCAATGGAGAGTTGATGTTACACATGGGAATATCTGCCTTCATGCATTGGAGAAATCTAAAGCAATATTTTACAATTAAGAGTACTAGTAACTCGGGGCGGGCACCATCGTATTCAGCGGGTCCACTCGCTATTCATAGAAAACCGCTATTAATTTAACACGTGCTATAAATAGCGGTCCTTATGAGTAGTTATGAATAGTGGTCCTTATGAATGGATGTCCTTATGAATAGCGATGAAATTTGCCTATGGTTTTGCTCGCTATTCAGAAGGACCGCTATTCGTACAAAACCGCTCCAAGTTGGAGAAGGAACAATTAAGCGAGCAAGCATGAGCGAAAACAAACACTTCTCTTTTAACAAAATTTGGTATATTATCTGGGTTTTATAGTTGCAGGTCGGGGCAGAAATTGTGCTAAAAGCCATATTAATTATATTTTGGTGAGGGAGCATAGCGAACTAGCACAATCTTGTTTAATGTGATGTTAAGTCCAATTTGGGGTACTTTTCCTAGAGGGTGGGTGTCCTGGGGGTAGTTAGTTGTCCTAGAGGGTGGTTGCCCTAGAGGAGTTGTCTGGGGGTAGTTGTCCGGGGGTAGTTGTCCTAGGGGGTAGTTGTCTTGGGGTAGTTGCCCGGGGTGTACTTGTCCTAGAGGGTGGTTTTCCTAGGGGGTACTTGTCTGGGGGGGGGGGGGTACTTGTGCGGTGGTACTTGTCCAGGGGGGGGGGATAGTCCTAGAGGGCAGATGTCGGGGGGGGGTAGTTGTCCTAGAAGGTGGTTGTCCTAGGGGGTAGTTGTCTGGCGGGTAGTTGTCAGGGGGGTAATTGTCCTAGAGGGTAGTGGTCCTATGGGGTAGTTGTCATGGGGTACTTGTCCGGGGGTACTTGTCCTAGAGAATTATTGTCCTAGGGGTAGTTAGTGGGGGGGGGGGGAATCATCCTAGAGGGTAATTGTCCCGGGGGGGGGGGTAGTCGTCGCAGAGGGTGGTTATCCTAGGAGTGGTTATCCGGGGGTGGTTGTCCAGGGGGGTAGGTGTCCTAGAACCGTAGAGACATATCTACAGTTTTATAGGACTTGCAAACCTTTTCATTTTTCTTTAAACATGACCGACTCCATTGTTTTATAGCGGAATGTATTATGCGATTCAATTATTTTGATCACTGTATCGTTTGCTTCACTTTATTATTTCATATTGATTTTTTTACGCAACCTTTTTTAATCTTCGTAGTTACATTTTTTTCTCTCTCTGGTTAAAGGCTGAATTTCATTTTTACGCATGTTAGTAATAAAATATATTCTCACACTCTTTGGTTTATCTGAGTAAGTTCGTATGATTAACAATAACTTGATGTATTTCTTTTACATCTTATTTTCTTATGTTTTGTAATGTTTTTTCATTCTCAAATCAACCCTCATGTGCAGTGTAAGGCTTGGTGTTTTTTGTCTAATATACTTAAATCTTTAGTCCGTTTTTAATTGTACTTCTATATTGCATATTATGTTATTATATCATGTTATGTTATTTTATCTGTTTGTTTGTTCGTTTGTTTTATGCTGATTCAGGCCACTCTGTATAAACATTCGTGAATGAATAAATAAAAAATTAAAAAAATCACAAAATGATATAGTGCAAAAGTGGTTATTATCCATTACCTAGGTAATTTTTTAGAATTTGGACTAATACATAATATGGAGAGGTAAGTCATTTACTGATGCATAACGCATGACATATGAATTCATTGTTAACTCGTTACCCCCGAAACACTATAAAAATGCCTTCGCAAAAAGTTTTTGAATACATAAAGTTCCGATTCCACAATTCCAATTTTTGTAATCAGTACTACTGAATCACGAACATGAGAAGACCGAATTTAAAGTTCAAATCATTATACAGTGTGTATCAAAATATTTAAAGTACAATTTACATGTAGCTTATAAATAAAGAGGAGCTCTCCCCCTTTCCATTGATACCTCACTTGCATCACCAAGGTCACGCATGACGGGAGTACATTATTATGAAGATGACAGGTACGAATTCCATTTTTGGCAAAAAGGTTTTTTTCAGTCTTTGAAAGGTTGTCAGCGGTTGGCGACTGGTTTTCTGAGCATTATGGTCGGCTGCAGTTTACGCATCTGCATCGAAAAACTTTTACCGACCAAACCGATTGTGTTATGGTTTTTCTTGGTCTTCCAAGGGTGGGCGACAAAGCTCAGACTGATAGCCGACTTATCTTTAGTGCTCATCAACCATCGGCAAGCGGATTTGGGTTGAAAATGAGGTCGACGATTGATCGCCAAACAATAAACGACCAGTCGCCGATTAATTTTGGAACGTTCGCCGAACAGCGTCAAGCAGGAATAACCAAAAACCACCCGTAAGACTTTCATGAAATCCACTCAAGGGTGATTTGGGTAGTATTGCCTTTTGAAAAAACAAAAACAAAAAACAACGTTTTGTTTATAGAAGAGATGACTGAATGTATGGATCACACGTTTTCAAAAGCCGATGTATCAGCCTTTTGAAATGTATTATTCATGTATTGTAACAAGAGGTGACCTATGTGAAACTTATTTGCAAATTTGTTGTTGGAAGCCCCCCTTTTTTGAGTAGACACGTTAAAAAAAATCATCGGTAAAAAAGCTCGAAAATTGTCATTAAGGAGTGAAATCAGATCTGCACCCCCCCCCCCCCCCCGAGTGCACACAAATGTAAACAAATCAACCATATTTAAAAAAAAAAAAAAAAAAAAAAACGCACACAATAAATTTTAACGGTCCAGAATCGTTAAAATGATTTACGGTCACGATTCAACCTATTCTTTAATTGTATTTTCGATTCATGTAGACATTTCCAATGTGTAAAGTTTGCGTGTCAATCAGCGGATACGCGCAGATAAAAGAGACCGCACATTAGAAAAGCCGCCGTTCGCGGTTAAGGCGTTGGAAATGTAATACATTTTGATAAACAGTTTCGGGTCAATCACACCGTCATGTTTGTAAGTTCTCACTGATAACTGGTTTAATAGAGTGAAGACATATTCAGTAATTCTCTCATTTCTACTGGTTTTAATACCCTCCTCCCGACCCCTACAACCGCCTATAAACTCTCATGAGATGTAGTGGTGGATTTTCAATAATACTCTGTACATAATGTACTATTTAGTATTCATATATATCATTTAAATCGTTAGATGGTTTTACAACGAAATTATGCTTTTTTCTGTACTTTACTGTTAGGTGCCTCAGACTGAGTGTATTCAGTTGTCCAAGCTTTGCTTGGCAGTATGGGGCTTTCCTCGTTTTTTCCCCGTATGACGGTTTCGGAGGTTTTCACCCGTACCTGAGGTTGGTAGGTAATGCAATATATATGGCATTACCTACAATTACCATTATAAAATTAATAATCATAATTAGGTTGATTATAATAATATATATCTAACTAAATACTCTTCCTTTCCTGGAATTGGGAATGTGGTAGTAGACAAATCATATTCTTGATTCAAATGATTCCAGTAATGTACAATTTTGGCCTCTGCGCATATCTATAATAGTATTACAAGTTTGACCGGCTGCTTCACCATATCTCATCAGGAAGGTGTATCGTTTTCAGACGATTTGTGATGGGAGAAATTGGCCATTGCATCTTAATTAGGCACCATGCAGACTTCCAAGTTTACTTTATAGTGGGGCCAGGTTTTTATTGAAGTGCGATGCAGGCAGCTTTTCGCTCGTTTAAATGCGGGGAAGGGGCTGGCCTGTCTAGCCATGGACCTCCCGTAAGGAGTGATAAATCCTTGGTCTAGCTGCACGTGGTGTTCCTCGTCTGTAAGTGGCACCCTCTGCAGAGAGGAAGGTCTTGGTGCGGATGCCTGAACAAAATTATTACAATTTTTTTCGGAAAAAAGAGCCCGGGTCCTTGCAAGAGGTAAGGTTGAAGCCGTCTAGTCAGTTTAGCCGTATTTACCCACTAAGTTGGAGGTTGCTTATGGTAGGGGAATTTTTACACATATATATGAATGAAAAAGTTTTTATTACATGATTAATGACGTCGCTGTGATGATTGTAATGCGGAGGCCTAATGATTTTATAATATGTATGGAGATAACACTCTATTAAAACCACAATCAAAGGCAAGTTCGAATTTTAAGTTCTATTTTGTCTTTAGTGAGTGTAAATGTAAAAATCTGTTTAACCACAAATGTAAAAACATTTTGCCTGCAAATGTAAAACTTTCCATTTTTACCACAAATGTAAAAACTCATTTGCTTCCATAATGCACCTATGTAAGATAAGTTATTATAATGGTAAATTGCCACTTGGTCTAATGCCAATTGGTCTAACAGCCAAATGGTCTAACATCATTCGATCTAACAAGAATTCGCCCATCACCAATCCAATTCGTCTAATCAACATTTTGTCTAATAACAAAGTGGTCTTATAATTAGTTTAATCACTTCGTCTAATCACCGCTTCGTCTATAGCCCATTCGTCTAAAACCATTTGGTGTAATACCCATTTGGTCTAAACGCATTTGGTCTAAACATCACTTGGTCTAATAATCAGTTCGTCTTATGTTCACTGGTCCAATATCTATTTCGGCTAGAACCAGTGGGTCTAATAACCAGTTGGTCTAATCATCATTTCATCTAATAGCCATTTTGTCTAAACTCAGTTGGTCTAACACGCACATCATCTAATCATCACATCGTCTAATTATAATTTTGTGTAATCATCGTTTGATCCAATTCTCAGTTCGTCTGATATTAACCGTTTATTTTTTATATAACCATTTGGTCAAATAATACAGACAAATAAGATAGCCTGTCATAGTTATATAGGTTTATTGTCACTTGCTCTACAGCCAGTTGGTCTAGTAGCCAATTGGTCTAAAATCATCCAGTCTAATATCAGTTGATCTAATAACCAGGTGGTCTAATCGTCATTTCGTCCAGTTACCATTTGGTCTAATTGCTATTTCGTCTAATCATTAAATGGTCTAAACCCAATTAGTCTTATACCCATTAGGTCTACACATCACTTGGTCCATTTATCAGTTAGTCTTACCTCAGTTGGTCTAGCATCATTTAGTCAACACTCTTTTAGTGTAATAATCATTTGGACTAATTGTCATTTGTTCTAATTGTCATTTGCAGGGTTGGCACATTTAAATCGCTTTGAGTTAAATCATGATTTAAATCGCGATTTAAATCACCTCGATTTTTTTGAAAAATCACTGATTTAAATCATCCCTATAGACTTGTGTATTATATACAATGATTATGTTTTAAAAATGATTTTTCAAATGAAAATAATGGCAAATTTGCACATTTAGGCATTGAAAGGCACAACAATGTTGATAAAATGCTTTCATAATTCCATTTGTACCCCTACAAACCCAACAAAATCCTACTGTTCAGACAAATCTTAAATGGAAAAGAGAATTAACCCGGATTTTTTTGCGAATGTTTATATTATTCACTAATTCACTCCACTTCCAAAAACTTTAGGCTTTGAGAATAATGTTTGTGATGTGATTTTACTTTGTTATCAAACAAGATTTAACTTTATATGTGAAATCCTACAAGGAAAACTTACAATGTTTAACCTTTTAGGTGAAAAGACTACTTACAAATTAACTTTAATGATTCATCTACATGTAATACAGGTCCATGGCCAAAACATATTCTCATTTTCGTTCATTCACATCATTTATCACTCACTGATTTATATCTCTTTCGCAGACAATGTTGTACTATGAGAAAATGTTTCCATATTATGTCAAAATAGAGGTAAGAAAATAAATCATATTTATGGTTGGGTAACAGGGTTGATAGTATTACTAAAATTTGTTCAAGTATGCTGGATGTGGGGGAGGGGCATTGTTATAATCCATTGGCATCTTTGTTTTCATGTTTTCATGTTTTTGGCGGTTTGTCCATGCAGGTGTCCAAGCGTATCCTTCCATGCATACTGTGCGTTTGTATACGTCCATATGTTATTTCTTATAACGATTACCACGCCCGACGGTCTCTTCGATGTAGGCCTGGATGATGTGGACTACACCAGATTCAAGCTGCACCTCCTACAATAGTTCCCTCTATTTATAACGTTCATTTACATGAAGACTGTCCCATTTTTTAAAATGGATAATATAAACTCTACTTTACAAGTTTCTTCATACAATTTACAACCTGATGTATTCGATGATGTTCTAGGAGAACTTTTTCTCAATTCTTTCAGTGTAACTCATGTGAATATTAGATCATTACCAATAAATTTTGATGAATTATCTTTGCTCTATGATAACTTGAAATTCAAATTTGACGTAATCTCATTGTCAGAGGTTTGGAAAGTTTCCAACGCTGAACTTTTTAGCTTATCTGGTTATACTCTCGAGGTTAAATGTAGGCAAGACAATGCAAGGGGGAGGGGGAGAAGGAGCTTACATTCGTTCATGTCTGAAATATTCTTTTTTAAATTTTGAAGTGGTAAATGCAGAAAGTCTATGGCTTGACATGATCGTTGGTAAGAAAAGGATCGTTTTGTGTATAATTTATCGAAAGCCAAACACTGATATTCATGAATTCCAGAATAGTTTTTTAAATGTTCTCTCACATTTAAAAATAGATAAGGTACAGTGCCTATTAATGGGTGACTTCAACATAAATTTTTTAGACTCTGATCAGAAGATTGAACATTTTAAAACTGCTATGCAATGTTTAGGTTTAGAACAATTGATCACCATTCCAACAAGGGTTACGCGAGGTACTTCTTCATTAATTGATCATGTATACACAAATTATAGCAATACCGCCGTCCATGCAGTTGTTATAGAAACAGATGTATCTGATCATTTCCCCGTCTTTGTCATCTTTGAGAATTGCATCAAAGGGTGTAAAAAATCAAGCAATGGGAACATTTAACCTTTCGTAGTTATAAGAATTATGATGAGGAGGAAAATTTTAGCAATGATTTGGCAGTTGCCAGATGGGATCTTGTTTTCAAACAAAAGGATATAAACAAGGCGTATATTATGTTTCGCGAATTGTTTACAAGAATTTGTGATAAACATGCACCCGTAAAGGCTAAAAAGCCCAAGAAGAATAACAATGCTCCAAAAAAGTCGTGGATTACTCCTGGTATACTGAAATCCATACGTAAGAAACAAAAACTTTATTCACAATACAAAAGTTCGTGTTTTAATCCTCAATTGGGAGATAAATATAAGAAATACAGGAACATTTTAACTGTTGTGTTGAAGAATGCAAAACGAAAGTACTACAGTGGTATTTTAACTGATAATCAAGGCGATACCAGGAAAACATGGCAAACAATCAGTGAATTACTACGTGGCAAAAATCCTTCAGTCCAAAATACTGACATAGAAAGATTAACTATTAATAAAAATAGAGAGAATAAGATTGTAACTGATGATTTTGATATTGCCTCTGAGTTTAATGAATTCTTTGTTGGTATAGGACCAAGTCTAGCTGATAAGATACCCAAGACTGGTACTGATTGTACAACTTATTTAGGACCTAGGAATGTGAAATCATTTTTCTGGAAACCAGTGACTGAGACAGAAGTTAAGAACCATATTCTTGCTTTAGATGCTAAAAAAGCTTCGGGTTATGACTGTCTACCAGCGAGGTTGATTAGAGATGCAAGTAATTATATTAGTAATCCACTGTGTCACATTTTTAACATGTCCCTAAAAGAAGGTAAATTTCCAAATGGACTCAAGATTGCAAAAGTCACGCCTATTTACAAAAAAAGGTTCAAAAGATGACCCTGGTAACTACAGACCAATTTTTGTATTGCCATTTATTGGGAAGATCTTTGAGAAAATTGTAAATAAGCGATTAATGGATTTCTTAGAAGTAAATAATGTGTTGGAACCACATCAATATGGCTTTCGAGAGAAATACAGTACAAAATTGTCTGTTGTTAATCTATGTAATGCTCTATCGAAATCACTCGATGAAGGAAAAATTACATTAGGAATATTTATTGATTTCCAGAAGGCTTTCGATACAATTAATCATAAAATCTTAATTCGGAAACTCTCCCACTATGGAATACGTGGCATAGCACTGCAATGGTTTGCTGATTACCTCACCAACAGATTTCAGTTCGTAAAATACAAAGAAATTAATTCCCCTTACAGGGAAATATCATGTGGTGTTCCACAGGGATCACTTTTGGGGCCGACTCTTTTTCTTCTATACATAAATGATTTGCCAAATTCAACAAAATACAATCGATATGCAAGACGCAAGTAAGGAACTGTTTAAGGTACAACAATGGTGCAATGCGAATAAAGTAACAATCAATCAAGGTAAAACAAATTACATGATCATAAGAACGAAAAGAAGATCTGTCGAAAAATATGGTGCCTTGGAATTATCTGGCTATAAACTACTTGAGGTCGATAATGCATCTTTCGTTGGTCTAAAAATCGATAAACACCTCTCATGGACTGAACACATCAAATCGGTCAATAAAAACATTCGTTCAAAAGTTGGTATACTATTCAGACTAAGGCATTTTGTTCCTCAAACTGTTTTACTGTTGTTATACAAAGGATTGATCCAGCCACACCTTTTGTATGGTATTGAAGTGTGGGGGAGCACTTACAAGGGGAATTTAAATTCTATATTCTTGACTCAGAAAATGGCCGTGAGAGCAATAACATTTAGCCCGAGAGATACTCACTCTGATCCTCTATTTCAAAAGTTGCAGATTTTGAATGTTTTCAAACTTCATTGTTTATCAGTCTCCATCTTTATTTATGATTTGTTGAATAAAAATATACCACACTCCTTTACTGAATATTGCCAAGTGGTAGAACATGGACATGCTATAAGGGCAAAAGAGTGTGGTCAGTTACATCTTCCCAAATGCAAAACAACACAAGGTCAGTTCTCAATATCTTTCACAGGAGTAAAAATTTGGAATTTAATACCTCATGAAATCAGAGTTAAAAAATCTAGAAGTGTTTTCAGGAAGGAATTGATAACGTATTTACTCACTGCAACAATGTTTACCTGAAACTTTAAAAATACAACAATTTATATCATTTTTGTGACAAAACATAAGTTTTATAAATTTCTTATAAAATTGTATTCACCTTAAATGTTCATCATTCTGTAGTAGATTGAGGGAATCAGACTCGACTAGCATTTATGCTACCTTCTGATTCCTTTTAATAACATTTAGGATAATCTCAACTTCTAAACTTTGTAGATACTTGTACATAGTTTTGTATTTTCTTTGGTTTTTTTTTTTGTGTGTGTGTGTTGTTATTCTTCATATACTCACATATTATGTATTCTATGTACAGTACTGTGGTACATACATTTATAAAATGTACATGTATATAAAATAATAAGTATTATGTTGTTAATAAACTCAAACTCAAACTCAAACTCAAACTCAAACTTATTACTGCTAGAACTTCAGAGCTGCTGATTGGTTTTTAATGAAACTTGGGTCAAATATGTACCAATAAACTGATTAGACTTTGAAGTTCAAAAGTTACAGGGTAAGGGCCTTGTACATGTCTGATTTCACCTTGTTACTGCATTGTCGTTATTGCTGATCACACAAGAGACATTCAAAGTTAGATGCAAGGTTTTAGCCCGTTACAAAGTACTTAAAATGTTATGGGAGTGTGGAGGCATAAATATTGGCTGCGATGTAGTTAAATTGCTCAGTTGAAATTTGTAACAATACTAATTAACATTTTTGCAAGGAACTCTGAAACTCTTCAAAACTCTGAAATCTAACCGGTTTATCCTTGCATCACAGTACATATACCTACTTGACAACTCTGAAGTCCATTTAGATCATTGCTGCCTAAGAGTACCTACTTGACCCAAGTTTAATTAAAATCCAATCAAGTGGTCCTGAAGTTAATGTGATAACAAGAATATAACAATCAGACAGACAGACAGACAGACAGATGCACTCAAGGATGGAACTCTGAATGCACAGCCCAAAAATGTCCCCCGCTCCTTTAGAGTGGAGGCACAAAGGCAATTTTGCATTTGAAATAGGAAGACAATTTTTGCATCTTCTCGAGAGAATTTTTAAAAAGTTGATTACATAAAAATCATGTGATTCAAATGTAAAACACAGATTTCATTTTCTTAAAGCACCGATTTTAATCAACCTTGATAACTAATATGTATGAAGAAATAATGATGGAATAAAAATTCTCTATAGGCAATTTCATATTTGAAATATATGTACACATTTGGTGCCTCTGGAGGAAATTTTTTCACAAATTGTTATTGGTTATGTAATATTTTTTAACTGGGCTAAATTACAAAGTAAACTGTTAAGATCAATGCTAGGGGTAAAATTTATGATAAGATTAAGATTGATGCTATTATTACGCTAAGATTTCTTTCTATAAATTGAACATAATTTATGATGAAATTTTAAGAAAATAAAAAAAAAATCCCCCAAAATCCGATTTAAATAAAAAAAATCTGATTTAAATTTTAAAAAATCCGTTTTTTTTTTAATTAAAAAAAAAAAAATAAAAATAAAAATCGCCAACCCTGGTCATTTGGTCTAATAGCCGTCTGGTCTAATTACCATTTGATCTAATCATCGTTTCGTCTAAAGAACAACTTGGCAAATTTCTTGTTTTCCCCCTACGATACTACTCTAGGTGGCTTTGACTAAACAGTAAGGTCTCGGTTCGGAGCACTGGCAGAAATTTTCGAACTCTTTAGCAGTAATTGCATGTTCATTATTTTTTTTTGGGGGGGGGGGGGGGAGGGATAAAAAAGAGGAGAAAAAAGTGACCTGATGGAGCATGGCATGAATTGATTACATGTGTTTAATCGATTATCTAGTGAATGAATTGATTAATTGATTAATCAATTAATATTTCAGTGAATTTTCAATTATTGTTTTATTGCACTTTGCACTTGTTATTTTGTTTTTATTCTTTCATTTATTTCGCTATCCTCTCTTATATATATATTTATCTCTATCATTTCTCTATCTTTCGTTGTTATTCCTTGCTTTTATCTTTTCATTTTTCCATCTTTCCTTTAGTTGTATTATTCTTTAATTCCTTCTGTCACCTCTTCCATCTTCCCGTATTTAATCTTTATATTATTTATTCTGTCATCTTTCTCTTCATCTATTTTTTCATTTATTTTTTTGCTCTTTATTCCTTGGTTTATCCTTATTTCATTTTGCCTATTTTGCATTATTCTTTCTTTTTATCTTTTTTTGTTGCTTTACATCTCTAATTTCGTTATGTTATTCTTCTTCTTCTTTTGTTTGACCTTTCTTTATAATCTTTTTATGTCTTTATCCTTTTATCCATTAACTTTCGATCCTCCCTATTGTATTGTAATATTCATCGATTAATCTTTACTTCCGTCTTTCCTTATATTACTCTTTATATTTATTCTCGCATAATCTCTCTCTCATTGTGCCATTCTGTTTCCATTCATTATTATCATCATTATTATTACATGTACCACAATGCAGGGAAATGGAACGTTTTTGGAAGTGGGGACTGACGCCTCTTGCCCGGATACCAAAAACCCTTTTCAACATTTTGCGAGCGAGCGAAGCGAGCGGCCAAACATTATTACAATGTATTATCTTTTAAATGTGATCTCTTCTAAAAATATTATACTGTACACAATCATGAAACAAAATTATATGAAACGTGTCTACTCAAAAAGTGATGGGGCTGCAGCCTCCGGTTCCACGGCCCATGCAATGTATATACAACTATGACAGGCTAACCTATTTGTAGTATTAGACCAAATGGATATTAGACCAAGAGAACATTAGACAAAACGGTTATTAGACGAACTGAGAATTGAACCAAAAGATGATTAGACGGAATGGTAAACAGACGAAGTGATGATTAGACGATGTGGGTGATAGACCAACTGGGTTTAGACAAAATGGCTATTAGTCCAAGTGAATTAGACCAAGTGGCAATTTACCATTATAAAAACTTATCTTACATAGGTGCATTATGGAAGCAATGAGTTTTTACATCTGTGGTAAAAATGGAAATTTTTTACATTTGTAGGAGAAATGTTTTTACATTTGTTGTTAAACAGATTTTTACATTTGCGGGAGATTTGTTGTTTACATTTGTGGTTATTTTTACACTTGTGGTTGCCATGTTATGACATTTGTGGTTATTTTGACATTTGCTGGTGCAATGTTTTTACATTTGTGGTTGATTTTTTTTACATTTGTGTGCTCTACACTCCCCCCCCCCCCCCCCCCCCCCCCCCCCCCCCCCCCCCACACACACACACACACTTTCAAAAACGCTCCGCGGCCCGATACGCAGCTATCTGGACCGGAAAACAACTCTATTGCTTGTTCAAGCATTTGCCTCATCAAAACTTGATTCATGCAACGTCCTTGTTGGTAACTTACCACATAAGGATGTATGTAAGATCCAGCTTATCCAAAACATCGTTGCCAGGATCATTAACAGATTTCGACGCCATGAACACACCACCCCTATCCTCTATAACCTTCATTGGCTACCCATCAATAAACGCCTACAGTTCAAAATCTGCCTCTTGACATTCAAATCTGTCCGAGGTACAGCTCCATCCTACAACTAACATCTCATCCGCCCTTACTTGCTTATCGGATTACACAATGAGCACTGACAATATTTAACGCTTGAGTGAGTACTAGCCTTTTGTTTATTTATTTATTTATTTATTTATTTATTTCATTACATTTTCATTTTTCAATGTATATAAAAAGTATTGTGCAATTAACAATATACAAAATAATTGACAACACAACATAGTGCAGAAACATGTTCGATCATTACAAGCAAACTAAAGAGCATTAAAGTTTGAGTTGTAAGGAGAAAAAAAAAACAGCAATGAAGACTACATTAGATTAATTTTATGAAAATGAGAATAAAAACAGAGACCAGCATGGAAGCAGAGCTTGTAAAAGCGCTGGTCCCTGGCAAAATGTAAGTCATGAATACAATACATTAAAAAAAAAAATAGACTGGGCAATCATGCATACAATGCCCTATAAAAAAGGGAAGAAGAAGCAGATAGATACATGGCCATGGAAAGCAAACAAATCATAGACATAACACACTTTCTATCGAGGAGAAAGCATGGAAAAATATTGTAAAACACAGAAAGCTTCGAATAATAGCAATTAAAAATTGGTTTTCGTAAAAATGACTCAATCTTGAGTTTGATCAAAGTATAAATATATGTTAATCTGGAATAAAATTCAACTGATTTTACATGTATCATCTAAGGGTGCCATTTGAATGTCTGTTTAAAATAGCAGTAGTGAAATTCCCTCCCTGACAAAATGTCTAATAGAGTACTATTGTCCTTTTCTCGTTCTCTTATTCTCTAAAAGTACTGTACCTGAATACAGGCCAAACTCCAGAGCAGACAAATCAAGAGGACCTACCAATTAATCTGAAAAAGGGTAAAACCGGTGTTATACCTTGCCTGGTTAGCGGAGGTGTACCTCAAAAGGAAGTCACATGGACGAGAGTCCAAACGCCTGGTATAGTGGAAACCCTTGTCACCAATGATGTCGAGCTTGGTAAAAAAAGTGGACTTGGATACGAGCATGGACTCTTTGACATTACCAAAAATTACCGCCTTATATTCAAGAAGGTAAAAGCTGAGGATAAAGGAGAGTACACGTGCAGATTTACCGATGTAAATGGTAATTCCATTTTCTCGGTAGTCACGGTAAATGTGTATGGTAAGTCTGGCATGATTGACTGGATGATACGAGCAGTTCGATATATCTCTAGCATGTACCCTCTTCCTTTAGAAATGTTAATCTTGTTTTTGGTTCATATACTTATCAATTTTTTTTAATTATGCCTTTTTCGCACAGCGACAGTATACTTGTATGTATGTTTTCAACAAAATCCACAAGGTTGGCGTAGCCCTGGATACATATCCTTCAATTTCTACTTCATATAGACAAATGCGGTAGATATATTTTTAATCATTTCGAATTTTCGATTTTCCACGAAACTTATTTAATGGTATATTAGAATTTGTTCCACAAGACACAAGCTAATTTAACTAATCGCCACAGGAACTATATGATATCACGTAATTTAATTTTGTTATGTTACACAGCGAACGCCACGAATACCTCCAATTCTCCTGTGTCCCAAAACGAAGACGTTTCTCATATCGCCCTCATCGTGCTATCTATTTTGGCAGGTAAATATGATCATCGCAACAGTTTCATTACAATTTGGAGGCGTCATTAGTCCTTGTCTTGCTAGTCTTCGTTGATCGTAAGACCCTGCCACATAGTAGCGAATAGAGCCAACCGATGTTTCTGGAAATTTGGGTGCTCGTTCGCGTATTGAAGTTGCCATTCGTTCGTGACACATTTGATTTTACGTTGTATTCGTTAGCTGTTCGTAGGGGTCCTCAGAGGCACGTTGGGTCGTTTTTTATTATTTTTTTTTTCAATTTTGGATACGTTCAAAATTTTGAGCATGTGACAACGTACTGATCAATACACTATGTATACTTTTAGCATTTTGAACGTTTTGCACGTTTTGCACGTTCCGCCGTTCGTCCAAATACGTCTAGTTCATCTGGAACTTTGCTATAGCGAAAACACAACATATACATAACGTTTGTGCCTGCTTCTTGACAGGCTGTTTCTTCCCCTCCTTGGTGAAATGTGGTCAGCCGAGACTTGTCACGTGTCGCCACGCTAGGCATACATTGGCATTCGTTTAATTCGCCCAGGAGTTCGTTAAGAAACAGATATTGGGCTTGAGTTAGAGCTTATTTGAGCGTACGTGAACTTTAATTGCGAACTTTCGAGAAAAAAAAATTATGTACGCTAGGTATTCATTGTATAAGTTAGCTCTATTTGCTACTATGTGACAGGGGCTTTAACTAAGACGGCTTCATGAAGCACGTAGCGGGAAATATGTAAACTAACGTTGACTTATTCAAGCACTTAGACATGATGTTTTCGAGAAAAAGGCCCCAGAATCCTACCCAATTATTGAGAAAGGTTCTATCGCACGGTCATTAACATCCTTGCTTCTATGTTAGATCCAGAGAAGACAATTCTTGGTAATGTCTCAAACAACATGACAGGTTTCCGTTTTGTGTTTACCCTTTGTTGGGGCCCTTTTAAAAAGAAAATGTGCCCTTTTAGTTGGTGCCAACCACTTTGCAGGACGCTTTGCAGCCCCTGCAGTCAAAGTCGCAGTCCTTTCCCAAACCTCACTTCACCCACATCAATATCTATTTACTCCACGATAAACCCAAATGCTTTAGATATAAATCTATCCATTTATTTATCATATTTAATCTCTTTCCCAGCTATTGGAATAATCGCATCGATAGGATTTCCAGTGCACCATTTTATTTTCAGGAAATCAAAACACTCTGGTAAGTTACTAAATGCCACGCGCCCAACATAGTTCGCATGTTATATACTTTTTCTCTTTCTTACCTGTTCCTCTCTCTCTCATGGGCTGTCTCACGCTTTTTTTCTAAATCATCTTTCCACTGTCTTTCTCGTTCTCTCTATTCCAACTAAATTTTTTGTAGAGTGTTTTGTTTCATTAATGGCTAGTTTTCCGAGATTTCTTTTTTCATGCATGGTTCTTCAAAAAGGAGGTATCATGTAATCTTTAACTACTTTCTTGATTCAAAATATGAAATATTAATGCACCAATATTTATTGAATTACATCACATTCTAGCCACCTGAGTACACCCCCACCCCCTCTTTCAGACACACACCATGTTATCCTATACAATTATCGGAGAACGGTAAGTTGTGTCTGAATGCTCTCATATCGATACGTCGTATATCCATACGTCGTATGAATATAGGATAACATGGTGTGTCTGAAAGGGGGCTAGTACTGCTAATTTGATTTGTCCCCGCTTTCACACGGGGGTTAGAATTCGTCGTATGAATACGACGTATAGTACTCGTATAAATTATACGTCGTATAGTTTATGCGACAGCGTTCTGACACAGATAATTTCCATGCGATCGTTACGACATTCATTGCTATTTATAATGCGCAGTAGGCCCACTGCGCATTGTGTTAAACATACTGCGGATGGGCGCGCGCTGATTTTAAGTACACTTCCATAATGAAAACCGCCTCAGTGCCTTTGAGCAAAAGATCCTGCGTGTGTATAGATCATTATGCGGCTGACCCCGCGTTCAGACTATTCCCCCCCCCCCCCCCCTTTAGCGGGGGAAGGGGGAGAGATCTTATCATGTTCGAATCCCCCGCTAGCCGGGGGACAAATCACGACTTGTCTATGCGTTAGGTCTTCATCTCCACTTTTCGCGCATGCGCACTTATGATAAAAACAGGTGCGAGATATCGGATTACGAGCCAAGGTCGCTCTCCCATCCAAAAACCCAACAACATTTTTTTTTTTTGGGGGGGGGGGGGAGACGGGGAGAAGGCGAGCGTACACACTATGCTAAACGGGGGATAGTCTGAACGCGGGGTGAGTGAACAGCTCTGCACACCGTCGTTCTCAGTGAGGACCATTCCATTGTGCATAAGGGGAAGTGTGTGTTGATGGAAGCGTATTTCGTCCCCACCCTTTCCTTGATCTAGATCTAGAGATGTAGATTCCTAATACTAGACTAGTATAGTCTAGCTAAATGTACATGTAGTTAAATCATGCACGCCCAATCACATACACACTAGATCACAGTTGATGTAATTTTGTTAGAGAGTATAATTGCATATCAGTGATTCAGTTCAATAAATACAAGTGTAGGGTCTACATAGAGAATTCGAGAGAGAGGCATACACACGTGTAAAAGGACGTTGCTCTTACACATGTACCTAAAACACAATGGACTCGCTCAATTCGGTCGGCCTGCTGAGAAATCAATCATACAATCACATCAAAAACACCTTTGTGGTTCCAAATCAGAGATTCTAAGTAATCAAAAACTTCAGCAGTGGTGAGCTCTGCAATCATACATAACACATATCTACGTCAAAAGGTTGAAATTTATCCTGAAATTGCATAATCGTCGTCAATAGACGCCAATACCCGAGCATACGAAATCGGGTAAACGTTGCTGCGTGTAGTTTCATTGGGAGTCACGTGACTCGAAAAGGCTGCGATCTCTCAATTTTAGTAGCTTTCTTGTGATTGGAAGTCAAACTTCAAGGAAAAAATGATCACTGGATATTGGACCAATCACATAAAGCTTTACATTAGTATGTTAGATACTTAAGCTTTCCAGATCAGTTTGCCCTTTTGCGGGAGAGTTTTCTTTGTTACGTAGGCGACGCATTTAGGTTATGGTATCGGTGAAATGTGGGAATTCTGGCCGTTTTAAGACGATTTGCCGTAGATAACGAGATTGACATTAACAGCTTTGAAGAAAAAATGATCACTGCATATCAGGCAAATTTTGACAAAATTTGTATTATCAGAAAGCTGAATAAATGAAGTTTCATAAACAGCTTGCCATTTTCGGTAACGCTCAGAAAGAAAAGCGCTATGAGCAAATAATTACAACCGCTGTCCTGTGTTGTAGCGTGTGTATAATGCTCTGTGAATCTTACGCATCGCAAATGAGTGCAATTTCATTATAATGTGCTTCCGCGTCCTTCTCCCAATTTTGACATGATGATTGAACAAATTAATAACGGGTAAATTATAACAATAAAGTAGAGTCGCCCGAGTTGAATTACCTACACACACACACACACACACACACACACACACACACACATTCGATATACGAAAACAGATGTTGTACCGGATGCGGAAATAGACGGTCAGGTCATGTCAAACAAAGCGAGCTCTCGGTCTTTGCTCCGCCCACATTTATAAGTCGTACATCTTAAATCCATTCACACACAAATATTTTCCCCTCCGCTATACGACGTATCGTATCCATACGCTGCCCTGACGATGTTTAGACAGGGAAACTTCGTCGTATATACGTATAAACTATACGTCGTAATCATATGATGAATCTTACCCCCGTGTCCAATCTTGAATCGTTTTTTTTTTTTTTTTTTCTAGATCGTATATCGTATTATGAATTATGGAAGTTAACAAAGTACGCCGTTAAACTGAAGGAAGAAGACAAACTCAAGAAAGCTGTAGAAAGTCTAATGAATGGTAAGGTGTAGATTTTAAAGCATTCCTACAAAAATCATTCAATTGTGGATTCCTTTAATATCATGAAACATGAATACATGGAATGCCTCAGCCATACCAACAAGACCGACAATAGGCCAATAATAGACTGATCAAAATTGATCAAATTTCGCTATGTCCAAATTGACCAAATTTTGTCGGAAAGAAGAGGTATGGGTACACATTAAAAATAAAACAAAATAAAACTGACAAACATTTCCATGGAAGGGGGTGTAACAAGCCCCTGAAAAAAAGAAAACAAAAAACAAAAAACAAAACAAAACAAAACAAAAAACACAAAACACCAAAGTGTCCCTAAACCAAGCTTTGCTGCCGAAAATGCTCTGGATGTAGAGAAAAAACTTTTTTTTTGATTATAACTTTAATAACTCCAATATGTATAATCAAATTCAGATCAAATTTACTTAGTATGATCTTGAGTATTGTACCCTTCTTGGGGTACAATTTGGTGTCAAACGATCATTTAAAGGATAAGTTATTAAACTGTGAAAATTGTATTGCTTTCTCAACAGTAGCCAAATGATATTGCCAGATATAAACACACCCTTGCAAGGTATTTGTGTAATTAACACATGAATTATAAATTTCAGCATGGCAGCCACATAGCCCACATACTTAACAAGCTCCTTTATCATATCTTGTTAAACAGTTGCAGATGGACTATGGGTGTATTTACATAATCCTGGAAATATCATTTGACTGCTTCTGAGAAAGCAATGCAATTTTCACAATTTAATAGCTTATCATTGAAATGATTATTTGACACCAAATTGCACCCCAAGAAAGTTACAATACTCAAGATTATGCTATGGACATTAGAGTTATTAAGGGAAATCCAACCTTAATAGCAAGTTGCTTTGAAAGAAAGAGGAAAAATCAGAGAAGCAGATTGGTGAAAGTTTGAACGAAATCGGACAAGTAATAAGAAAGTTATGATTTTTTGAAAGTTGTAATCACTAAGCATATGGGAATCTCAAATTGGCCGAAAAGGTAATGTCACTGTGATGTAGCTGTGGACAACTCCCCCATTCGCTCTAACACACAAAATGACTAAAATGTCACTTTTTTTCAAAATGCATTACTCAGTAGGATCTTTTCGTTCATGAGGACCTATAACAATATGCTATCTCCAATATATTTTGAGTACTGCCCCGAGGGTAAAGGCGCCTCGAAGAAAACCGCAAATTAATGATATTTTTGTGTACGACAAATGGGAGAGTTGTCCACAAAAATGTCACAATTGACTCACCAAATTGCCAATTTGAGATTCGCATAGATGTAGTGATCTCATTTTTCAAACATCCATAACTTTCTTATTCCTTGTCCGATTTCTTTCAAACTTTCACCATCCTGTTTTTCTTATTTTTCTGCTTTCATACAAATCATCTTATAACCAAGGTTGGATTGCCCTTTGAGGTTATAATGCAAAAAGGGGTTTTCTCTACATCCAGAGCATTTTGGGCAGCAAAGCGTGGTTTAGGGGCACTTCGGTGTTTTTTCAGGGGCGTGTTACACCCCTTCCCGATGGTATTTTTTGTTAGTTTTTATATTTTTGTAATGTACCCCAATACCTCTTCCTTCCGACAAAATTTGGTCTATGGGCTTTAAGGGGGAAAATTTTCCCCAATTTTTAGGGACGGTCTGACAACCCATCCCAACGGAAAATCTTGTCAGTTTTTTTAATGTTGTTTTTGTTTTGGTGATGTATAGTCATACACCGTCCTTCTGACAAAGTTTGGCTTATATATGAGATGGGTTGAAATCGACCCGACTTTGGGGCCATGGGGGGGGGGGGGGGGGGGGGGGGGGGGCTCTGGGGGCCAAACCCGGCGGCTTCGTTCGAGCTGACAAACTTTTTGTGAATGACATAGATGGTCTAAGTAACTTTAAGGGGCCAAATCTCATTTGTAAAAAGGAGTGATTATTTTGTCTATTTCGTGACAGGTTCCCAGACTAACCATCCGCTTGTATCCTGTCAGTTCATCGCATCCATCCTAACAACCAACATATACATAAATATATGTAACACAGCTCGATTTTTTTCTTCTTTTGTATATTAGTGTGTGTTAAGGTGTGAATATTAGGCCACCGCACACCTTACGATCGGTCTGCGATCCGATTTCAGAACAAAATGTAATATCATTTGACAAATCATTTAAAAACGAAAAATATTTTTGACTGAGGGTCTGAATAGTTATACAGATAGTAAAATCGATAATACGGCCTTTGCCGAGTTTTGTAGTCGGTGGAATGGCCAAATCGGCTCCGAGTTGTAGTGACGTCACAAAAATCGTAAGACTGCCTGCGATTTGAAACTAATTTTGCCCTTATTCCCTGTAGAAAGCTGACGGCTCACCCAAACCCTATGTTTAGTATTCTTATTACTTTTCAGAACCTGAATATGGTAGATTTCATTTGTTAAAATGCCAATATTTAATGCCATAGCGATTTATTTCACAAATCGGATCGCAGACCGATCGTAAAGTGTGCGGTGGCCTTTAGAGATATACACGTTGCTTTTTTTTCCCCCTGTAAATATACAAAATATAGAAAATTATATACAGACTTTGTTTTTTCCCGTATAAATATACAAAATATAGGAAATTGAATACACAAAATTCCTACACAGTTTGGTATTAACGCATTTTAAATTTGATGTTTCCTGCAAATTTCAAATATAATGGTATAACAGTGCTTTTTGAACCGTATACTTTTCTCTCTTTTGGAAGACATATTGAAAGGTCACGCTAAAAGCAGGTACGACTCTACTGACGATCTCTATGGAGCTCTGTGCTGTTGGAAAGAGAAACTAAAAAACCCTGATAGGAACCAAAAAGAACGACTCTATGGAAAATGTACTGAGGTCGGAATGGAGGAAAGTATAGAGCAACTGAAAGGTAAATTATACACACACACACACACACACACACACACGCACACACACACACACACACACACATATATATATATAAAACAAAGCTAAATGAATAATAGAAGTTACAGCTTCAAAATTTTCTTTTCAATTCAAGCATTTATTTCTAAGTTCTATCTTCCAAGAAAAGGTTGAGTTCTAGGAAGAGTGAACTGTAACTTGTGAGCTTTCTCATTTCTTATATGTTGGTATAGAAGGAAATCATAACATAAAAGGGATTGCGGTTCACTTTGTGGTTAGTCCTGAAGAGAACTGTTTTGTTTAGAGGAGGAGAAGAGAAGAGGACGAAAAGTGGAAAGGCGAGAAAGATGGAGCGAGAGAGTAGAGTAATCTTTCTTGAAATTGGGTGGAGTCCTGAGAAGGCCTGAAAACCAGAAGAGATGCGACTAGTAGAGAAGGCGATGAGGAGAGAAGGCTCGACGTTCCGGACAACTCGACTGTCCTCCTGATGACGGATGAAAGATTACTCTCTCGCTCCATCTTTTTCGCCTTTCCACTTCTCCTCCTCTTCTCTCCACTTCTCTTCCTCTAAACCCAAACAGTCCTCTTCAGAACTAACTACATGGTAAACTGTAAACCCTTTTATGTTATTCCTACCACCGTGCAAACCTACAAAGAATATCATAGTAGTAGAAGTGTCCCCTGAAAAGGTTTGCTCTTCATATGCCCTCATATTCGAAATATGACGAGAAATAGCTGAAGTGTTCTGGCCAAACATTCATACCACATGCGTGTGCGGTCCCATATACCCATTTCTGTTTGCAGTACAAGTGCTTTTCTGTAAGATTGGTTCAATTTCTTATCATTTTGATGATTCCAAAACCTCACTGTATACCCCAATTCTTATATATGATCAATTGTTCCCAATTGCTTTATGACAGTTTCTTTCATAATGTAAATGCATAACCAGAACTCAACTTTATCTTTAAACCACTGTATCTCTTTCAGTTGTTAAAAGAAATGTTTTATACCGAGGTACTGCACAATACTGTTAATTATAAACTCTGAATAATAATTGTCTAATATATATATATATATATATATATATATATATATATAAACCCAAAACCGGTGTAGTAGGGAGACACTCTTTGTATTTTTTCTTTGTACAAGTGTCTCCTTTACGTAGGTGGCGCTATTATGACGGAATAAACCGCATTGTCGTGTGTCTCAGATAAGCGGTATCCAGTGAAATATATATATATATATATATATATATATATATATATAAACCCCTCAAAAAAAGTTCTGCAATTCAAGTTAAAGCATTTATATCTCTCTAGTAACTGTATGATCATCATCAAGTTTGATATCATTGTAAAGCTTGTTTATTCACCTTCACAATGATACCACATTTGTATTGATTATGTAATCACGGAATGTGCAGTGCACCTAAATATAGGGCAAAGTCAAAAGTGAAAAGTTGCAGAATGCATTGTTATTGTTCACACTGAGTTCTTAACTGGAATGAAAGGTTTTGTTTCTTTGTTTTTGTTCCTTTTGGTTTGTTTAATTTTGTATTAGGTGTGCATGTTTCTGCTGTAATCCCTTGTTTGGTGGACAAATATTGTTTTCAGTGATTTTGAAGTGGAATTATTCTTTTGTTTTAAGATGGAATGTGTTTTAATCAGCAACTGACTGTGATAACATTAATATTGTGTTTTGGTTTCATGCAGAATATTGCAAGTTTCCACCTTATAGCAGTACACAACTGCGGTGGGGGAAAAAAGTCTCCCCTCAGCAAATTATCTCATTTTCAGCCATGTAACCCTATCACAGAAACATAAGCAACACAAACTCTCCTCTTCTCTTGGATTGCTTTTCACTTCAACAAACACATTCCCCTTTCTTGATGTGAACTCATGTTCTTTAACTCTCTCTCCCCTCTCTAACGAAACAAAAACAAACACAAATACACAAATTTGCAAATGACAAAATGTTTGGCACTTTTTATTGAGTAACATGCACATCAAATGTGGAATAGCAAAGGATCAGAAGTTCAGTAGCGAGTAGAAGATCCGAATACAGCTACGACAGCCTGGCATCTCCTCCTCATGCTTGTCACCAGCCTGGTGATGCGTTGCTGTGGGATGAGGTTCCACTCTTCGATAAGGATCTGTCGCAACTCAGCCAGTGTAGTGTGATCTGTCACTCTGGCGCGTACAGCACGGCCAAGCTGGTCCCACAGGTGCTCGATTGGGTTCAAGTCAGGGCTGTTCGCAGGCCAATCCATCCTCGTCACTGCCTCCTCCTGCAGGTATTCGGTGATGATCCTTGCTCTGTGTGGGCGGGCGTTGTCATCTTGGAAGATGGCGTTTGGTCCAAGATTGCGCATGTATGGGATGACCTCTGGCCGAAGAATGTTGTCTCGGTATCTCTCTGCTGTCAGGTTTCCATCAACGATGATAAGCTGTGTCTTTCCCTCAGCAGATATGCCACCCCACACCATAACACTGCCTCCTCCAAACGCTGTTACCCGGTCGATGCAGCAGTCAGCGAAGCGTTCCCCACGGCGACGCCACACTTTCACCCTTCCGTCCAGTTTCCTCAAGCAGAATCTGGATTCATCTGTAAAAAGGACATTCTGCCACATTTCCCGGTTCCATCGAAGATGTTGCAAACACCAGCGTTGACGGGAATGACGATGCAAGGCCGAAAGTGCAGGTCTTCTTGCTGCCTTGTGAGCTCTTAAATTGGCTGCGTGAAGTCTGTTCCTGATGGTCTGGTCGGAGAGTCGCTTGGCAAATCTTCGAGCAAATCGTCCTTGCAGGTTCCTGGAAGATAACCTTCGATTCCGCAGGGCAGAAAGGGTCAGGAAGCGGTCTTCTTGTTGGGTTGTCTTCTTTGGACGACCACTCCTTGGTCTGTCCTTGACATCCCCAGTTTCCCGGAACT
This sequence comes from Heliocidaris tuberculata, assembly GCA_025618425.1. Taxonomy (NCBI): domain Eukaryota; kingdom Metazoa; phylum Echinodermata; class Echinoidea; order Camarodonta; family Echinometridae; genus Heliocidaris; species Heliocidaris tuberculata. The sequence continues at coordinate 300,097 of CM046833.1, read as the reverse complement.
TTGCCAATAATCTGGAGATGGTACTGGGACTCACTCCAAATTGAGCAGCAACTTCTCTTTGGGGAATACCGGCTTCGATTTGGCCGATTGCTCGAGCCTTCTCAACATTTGATAGACGTGGCATGTTAACATACGCGAACAGCTACTCTTTAAAAGTAAGCACTGCCAAGCATAAAGCTTGTGCGAGGCACATTTCATCTACCAAACAGGAAATAAACTTGTTGAATCATTCATGACCCATTCAACATCATTCACACACACCCGACATTGCAACAAAAGCAATAGACAATAGCCAAGATAGCCATTCAATTTGCAACTTTTCACTTTTGACTTTGCCCTCTATTCAGGGGTGCTGTGCATTCAAGGATGACATAACCATTACAAATGGGGCATGGATGTGAAGGGGGATAAATGAACTTTCCAATGATCTAAAAATCAAGAATGTTTAAAAAGCCGCCAAAAAGATATCAAGGCTCAAAGTTGAATTGCAGAACTTTTTTTGAGGGGTTTATATATATTAATTTAAGAATTTGATTTTTAAAGTTGCCTCTTGCTTAAAAATGGAGCTGTAAATATGGACTGATTTGACGTATTCAAGTTAGGTCTCTCCTCCCGCTTCTTTAGGCACATTATCTTCATGGTCGACTGCACATGTGTTAATTTAGGTGACGATTTTAAACCAACTGGGATAAACTCCAAGTATTTCCAGTTTTCTGAATTAGAATGTTTTTTTTTAAATTTCATATCTAAAGGAACAACTTTCAGTTGACTGCATTGTTAGCGAGCCAAAACCAGCTGACGGGCAAATAACACAATCGACACAATCGACAAACAAAGTACCTTCCAAAACGTCTTAATTAAAAAATATTTCAGCCGTGAAAATATAATATGTTTTTCATGATATGAATTTGATGGATATGTAACTAATTGTTTGCAACATCGTACCTTATTTTGTTACGTAATCAATTCCATACCACTAAAACCTGGATGTTGCCTCGTTGGAGGTCAACTGAACAGCTTTTCTTTGCAAGATACTTATCATGAAACAACAAAGTGTTTGCTTTTCAAATTTGTTTTGTAAGAAAACTTTTTAGCCTTCTAGTTATAAATATGTATGCTTTCTGCATATATTTATAATATTTGTATTTGAGGTAATGACTATGTAAGCGTAAAAAGTGACATCTGAGATAATTATGTAAGCAACTCCAAAACTAGGAAAGACTTGGAGTTTGCGCAAATTAGTTTTGACACCGTCTCCCAAATCGACGTACGTGCAGTAGAACGTGAGGAGTTGCTCTACAAAAATGATATGAAAAGAAGCGGGAAAAGCGACTACTGGTATATGTAAAAACCTGTATTTCATATCATAATCTTGAAATAATCATTCGACACTATTAATTAAGCGTATTGTTTTACATTGGTTATCACACTTTGGTGTTCGAGGGAAAGACTTGGGTGCTTCGGGATGTACTTATTACATAGAAATTAATTTGATTCATATGTAATCATAAACAAACAAAAACCAAAAAAATAAAATAAAAACGGCCACTTTCTGCAGCCCAGAATAATGGAAATAACTGTCACTGACATAATAAACTCTGCTATTGGGTCATTCTTAGTCACGTGTGCCAGGGGCGGATCTAGGATTTCGTATAAAGGGGGGGGGGGGCACACAAATGCAGGATTGTCAACTTTGGGAAACTGCTTTGAGGGAGACCCATATTTTTTTTTGTCTCGCCAGCCCTCCAAAAGTCGCTCAGTGGGGGGGGGGGGGGGGGGGGGTTATGGGGTCCAGTTCCCCTCCATAATTCTCTGACAAGCAAAAAAAAAAAAAAAAAAAAAAAAAAAAGGTTTTCTGGTCGAAAAGGGGGGGGGGGGGGGGGGAGGGAGGGGCACAATGCATTGTTTGCATTGTTTTCTCTCAAGGGGGGGGGGGGGCACGGGCTGGGACTGCCCCCCCCCTAAATCCGCCACTGACGTGTGTGACCCCCAAAACAGGGCATTGGCCTGTCGTGAGCAGTATAATTGTAATAACCTTCCAAGTGTGTTGGTTTTTCCTGTATATAAGCAAATAAAGACATAGGTACATCGATTAAATAACAGAAAAAAGGTCAATGATGATACCTACGTCACAGGTCAAAAAGTTGCGTAAGACTTTTGTTATGTAATATTTCGTATCATGATGTATGGTCACTTGTGTGACGTGGGGGGGGGGGGGGGGGGTCACGTGTGTGACATGCCGTAGGTAAAGTGTACAAATTTGGTGAACTATTGAAATATCATTATATTGAATATTTTTTTCAATTCATTTTGCAATGACTCTATATACATTATCATCAATACGGTAGAAAGTGATTCTCAGACCCTTTTTTATGTAAAATACACAGGGACATGCATTTTTTAAAATCCCATTTTCATTTTCATGCATTTATGGATATCATTTATTGATATATTTATTGAGATTATGTGGAGGTGTTTTTGTGTAGTCGATAAGTAACCGTACTGCAGATGACAAGGTATGGGGTTCAATCATTTGCCATGGCACTAGCGTCCTTTGGCAAGACATTTATCTGCATTTGCCATGCTCAGTCCAGGTGTAGTAAGTGGGTACCTGTGGGATTTATTTCTTGAATGCACTGAGAGCTGCGGTTTTCGTAGTAAAACCAGGGTAATTTTAGGGCCATCATGAAGAACAGTATTAAGTCCTGATGAGGCTACCCTGGGTAAACAAGACACAACATTGTTATCATTAATTCTTCTTATTATTGTTGTTAATATTATTATTATTATTATTACTGTTATTATTATTATTATTGTTGTTGTTATTGTCATTATTATTATTATTATTATTATTATTATTAATATTATAATCATAAAGTATTATCATTAATATCTACTGTTATCATTATTATTGTCTAAACTATTTTTAGAGGCACATTTCCATTGACCAATCACATTATAAATATACGATAACTTATTACAATTTGATCATAATTGTATAGGGTTACGCAGTCAATTCAGAGGATTAAGCAAGAGGAATACATAATGTGAAAACAGAATAATTAGGTCAAGAAACTCAACAATAACAGACGAAAAAAGACTGTACACATGGCTTGACCAGTACACATGAACTTGACTATTTGCACTTTGGTCACGTATGTGACAAAATTAGTTTGGCAATATTTAAAGAACAAGAATCATATTTTCAATAATATTTTATGAGATGGAGGACATATGTAAGTTAGCTTATGATAGGAAAAATATAGATTCTCCAAATTGTATTTTTTAGATAGAATAAACTTTTCATGTTTTGGGGTCACGTGTGTGACATTTAAATTACTTAATAATGCATGTTAATTATTACGTAATGCACAGACGAATTTTCCTTTTCCTTCATCTTAATTACTTGCAGAAGGATCTAGGAAGGGTATGATTTCATTATATAGTGACAACAACTATTAAAGCTCGTACTGAGAGATGACTATTATATGGTGAAAAAAGGGGATGTTTGTTACTTCAATTTGTGCCAATGTAATTGTATGCAAATTAGCATAATTGGGTCCTCAGTTTAAAAAAAAGAAAGAAAAGATCTATGTAACTTGAGACATAACTCTACAAGAATATACTATTCAAAAACTGAACTTCATGTTTTGTCCAAAAAGTTTCACTTTACAAAGAATGGCTCTATTTTAAACCCTTTTAACAAGAAAACAGAAAAAACAACAACAAAACATACAACCTCCTTTCTTTCAGAGAAATTCAGATTGAACGAGCAGAACCCACATTTTCCCCATCCTCTCTCTTTCCTCTCCCTCTTTCCCCTCTCTACGAGGGCCTGTTGTTAGCTGCTCTTTTTAGAACTCTCCTATATTTTGGATTTATTTTCCTATTTTCTTGGAATTTTATCGATTTGTATCTAAAACATTCTGCGTCACCAGTTTTATCTTCTTTCAAGTCTTGTGAGTAACTTTGTTTCTTCTTTTTGAAGACGGCTTTTCCTAATATAACTGTTTGATATCTCTGTCTGAACATGCATAAACGTCGGATTCAACGCTCTCCTGTCCCGTGTAGTAGAGATAAGTGTACTTTGGGGGACTTCCAGTCACGTCATACTTTCCCGTGTGTATGCAAATTAGAGAAAAAAAGAAAAATTACAAAATATGAATGAAAGAACTTTATTACCAAAATTTGATCACATTATAGTATACATCTGAAAAACACATCTTTGGTAATAGGACACCACTAGATAGCAATACGGCTAGTAGGGCGTGGCGCCCTTAAGACAAATATGAATAATACACTTACATTATAAATGGATTACATTCACTAGCGTAGCTGAGGGGGGGGGGGGGGGGGGCAAGGGGGCAGAATGCACCCCCCCCCCCCTACAACTTTTCCTCGATTTTTTTTTCCTTGTCAGAGAATTATGGAGGAAAACATCTAATAACGCGCAGTCACTTTAACAAGTTTGATGACTTTGAAGCCACAATCACCATGCAACATAAGACTATACATATTTATGTCATAGCTTTGACAGGAACTTGGTTTACGGCCGATAAACCGGCTTTCTGTTACAATTTACCCAATTTTCATCTCTATCACCGTGACCGTATAGCACAAAGAAGTGGAGGGGTGGCCCTCTACATTCGCGATGACATCAGTTCTAGGGTGGTTTTTGAGGAGCATGTACCAGCGCATCCGGAAATTCTGTGGGCCAAACTGACTTGTCAGCCAATATTCGTTTGAAATCCACCATACATGTCGGTGTAGTTTATGCACCCCCTCGTTCACCTTACCAACATGACACCATCGACCACATCATACAGATTAATGATCTTGATAGTTCTACGGACAATGCTACTAGCTTGTCCTGAGTGATTTCAACGATCTCCGCACTGGCATCACGGAGTTATCACAGATAATGTTTGATATAAATATTTTGTTAACTCTTCAATTTCAGGTGCACTTGGCAGGAACTTGCTTTCCTTCTTTCTTGTTTGGAATGAAAACATACCTTATGATTGTACCACATAAATAGTTATGGTCTTCATCCCCCTCTCTTTCCACCCTTCATTTTTCTACTCTGTCTTTCTCTTTCCCTCTCCCTCCTTCTTTTATTATATTCTCTTATCAACTTGTCTTCCTTTTTTTTTCTTCTTGGAACTTTCTCTTTCTTTTCCTAGCTCTCCCCCTCTCTCTCCTCTTTTTTTTTTTTTTTTTTGTTGGTCATTCCATATATACATGTCTCTGTTCAATTTCTCTTTTTCTCCATCTTTCTTTCTCTCTCTCTAACCCTCTTCTCAACTTCGTTCCTTTCCTTCTTCTTTTCTACTCTTCTCTTTCCTTTTCCTCTTTCCTTTGATGACACAGAAGTTTTAATATTTTTAGATTTTAATGTAATATTTGAGAGTTTTATTCATTTTTTTGTTTGTTATGCATTATCTATGGTTGTATGTTTGGTCATTCTTGTTTTGATTGTTTATTGTTTTATACATTGGACTTAGTAAATTGAGCAATTTCAACTGTCCAGCTGCATGTTCTTTTTAAGCAACAGACCGAATCAAATCAAATCCAATCCCCTCTCTCCTCTTCTCATCACTTTAAATTCCGAAGATATATTGTGTGTCCGGTAATAAAATGAGCTCGGTAATGAATGAAGTGACTATATTGTGAATCACTGCATTATGCATTTGTATATCAATGGATGGGAGTTTCAAAATAAGCGTGGTTCTAAATTTGTTTCATCATCAGTTCTACGTCAAAATGTGTCTGGTGTGGAAGGTCCTACTACCTTTGACTTAGAACACATTTTGTGGCAGATTGGCAAACAATCAAGAGATAACATTGCACGGCTTCTTGAAGCACTGGACATAGAAGACACCTCCACCCTTGTAGCTTCCAACTCAGGATTGAAGGAAATCGTCGAAAATGCTTTAGGGAAGTTAGAGACCTGGAAGGCAGGATTCAGCCCGACTGTTATGTTAAGTTTGACATTGGAAAATCTGGAGCTGAGTGCTGGCAAAAACGACTTTTTTCAGGGTAGGTTTTTGTAGAAGTTGAACATTATACATATGGCTGTTAACAAGGATATTTTGTTCTTCCCGATAAATCCATGGAGAAGAGATGATTATACTGAAAAGCTCAATATCTAGAGGTTGATTTATCACAATTTATAGAGTGGATTTTCATAATTAGAAATTAACGTTCTTACTTTAGAGTTGTCATAATTTCTTATGAAAAAATATTTAATTAGATTTTGATAATAATCTTATAATTAGCCTAATATATATATATATATATATATATATATATATATATATATATATATATAGCGAGAGAGGTGTGGATGTGTGTACCAGTCGGTTGAACCATGTTAAATTTAGATATGTGAAGAGAGAATGATGGTACAGAATGAAGCAGGTCACTCGGTGTATTTACAAGTTGAAGTTGAAGTTGAAGTTGAAGTTCAACTTGAAGAAGGCCAGGAGCCGAAAGCTTGTAAATACACCGAGTGACCTGCTTCATTCTGTACCATCATTCTCTCTTCACATATATATATATATATATATATATATATATATATATATGGTTTTTTAATCATCCACTGTATTTAAGAGGCACTGACATTCAAAACTTTCAATTTTATAGGCGACGCCTAAATAAAAAACTGTCAAACGCATTGACAAATTATATTGATAGAACAATATGGTAATATGTACATTGACGCTAGCCATATCTCTATTGAACATTGTAGTACTCGAAGAGGAAAAGCAGCCATTATCGCAAACGGAAGTTGAGAAGTTTGCCCACGACGTTACGATAAGGCACTGCAATAAGATATTTGCTTTCATTAAGTCACGCGGGGGTGGTAAAGGCGTTCTGATCAACCAAAGGCCGTATGAGAATGGCCAAGTTCTTTTCAACACCTGTAAGATGATAAAAGAATGGTTGGAGGAACAGGAATGCAGTAATTACGAGAAAAGACAAAAACTTCTGGCTGCATTACACTCCGTTGAATCTTCTGGTAAATAACGTCACAATCCTCCATTTTCATAACGTAAATGACTTCATAAATTTAAAGTGTGCAAATGCACTTGTCTCTGACGTTAGATAAGTAGTTTCTTTAAAGGAGAGTGAAGGGGGGGGGGTATTTAGCACGTTTTTAGGCAGATCCAGTATTGCAAGCCACCCCCCCCCCCCCCTCCTCCCCATTCTTTCATAACCATCGAGTTTGGCAGGGGCCGGTTAGGTTTCCAAATCCATTCATATTTATATCCTGGGAAGTCATGTCCATATACGTGTAATTTTTTCCTAATTTGTTTAAACGTTTTCCTCTGTGTGGCTTATTGTGATTACGTCTTTGTATGATTTCTCCAATTTCAGTACCCGATGATGAGTTGTTCACTTCCAAGACGATCAAGAAAAAAGCAGGGGCAGACAAGATAAAGAGAGTGGCAGTGGCATACGAACTGCTGATGACAGACATCAAGCCTTTCGCTACAGTTCTTGGTGTTGAAGAAAGTAAACTTGAAGAGTACAAAATAACAGCATCCAACCCTTCATACCTCACCATGGGCACTATTGGACTCATCTCTATGTCAGTAGACTGAGTTGCCAATGTTTTTATGGGGGTTATAATCACGTTATAATCGTAAATGATTCAAATCTACCTTTTGATATTTAAATGGATTTGCTTGTGTTTTATCTGATGTGATATTCACTTATATGCTCAATTTCAAGATTGACTTTCCCCATTTCTAAATATATTTCCAAGTTCACTCTGTAGATTTTCCTGCGCAGAATGTTATAACATGAGGTAGGGAAGCGTCCCGAAGAATAAAAATACATAACACTGTATGCTGACTTCAGTAATTACGTTCATGCAGTGTTGTAGCTAGAGCATTTTGAGTGGTGGTTGCAACTTCATGGACTTTGACCTGCGTGTGGAGTGAGCTTCACGACTATCGACCAGGGGTCAAGGGGCAATACCGCAGCGGGGGTTCAGGGGGCAGCGCCCCCTAAGCTTTTGCCTTATACAACATTTGAGGCCCAAAATCCCAATTTCTAGATACCCAAATGACTGAAATGAGTCACACATAAATGGCTGTAACTGAAACAAATTCATACTGCATTAGTAAGTAGAAATAATTTATAACAGTATGAAATAGATAATGAATTAAATGCAATAAAAAAAGCACAAAAAACAAAGAGCTGTGTTGTTTCATTCATTCAGCTGTACTACTTAGTACTTACTTACCTAAGTCAGCTTCACTTTCACTTTGTAACGCTTTTCCTTTGGACTAGACCACACCAAGTAATATTAATAGTGGTCATATTGACCACTACGCAGGACGGATGCAAAAATACTACTCATTTTCTATCGCATGTACTAAAGGTATGGGGGGATAAGATATTTAAAATACTTCCTTTCAAATTCAGCTCTTAAATCATCTCACTCCTACCTTAAATGACCATTAAGAAGAACTTCTGACATTTCCCGTAAAATCCAAAGTCAAAATCATGTCCAAAACCGAAGAAATCCCCCCCCCCCCCTCGAATTTTTTCACGATCGCATGTTGTTTTCATTCCGCCGATGTTTTAGACTAAAATCGGCCAATAAAATTTTGTCCAAAAAGAAACTCGGTATCGCGTGCGCACATCGATCTCTACGGTCGCGCAGGCAGAAAATCGGGACTTTTACGTGTGCGCGATAGGGGCCGAATTTTTAACGACCGATCTTTTGGGGGGAGATATCTAGTCTGCGCTCGCGGCGATCAGGAAATGTACACAATGACCTCCGATACCCCGTTTCGCTTGTATTGACAATAAATTACGGATTTCATTTTTGAAATGATCTTTTCCAACATCGGTGAGTTGAATTTATTGTATTTCATGGATATGTTGGTGTCGGTTCTCGTAAATTAAATGCTGATTTTGAGTGAATGTTAGTGACTTTTGTGCAGTGGTGTTTGAAAGTGCTGAGGTATATGACTGCCTAGATATACACGAAGTATGGTAAGGACGCTATGAGTGAACGAACTTGACTGCCTTTGCAAATGGGAAATCATCGATCGCGAACCAGCAATTGCCCCGCGAGATATGTCCGCGGGCCTTGGTAGCGGACCCTGTCAGAGATGCGACCGGAGGCGTATATATACTGTAGCTAGCTAGCTATATGCGCTATCGTACGTTCGGATTACAATCAATTTATTTTATCTTGATTTTAGTTTCAGATTAAACGAGTGTACTATACTTATAAGTCAAGTCATAAAATTATATTCATGAATTGGTCAATATCTAAGCACAACAAGGTAATTTCTGCGCATTATATGTGTGTTTTGGGGCAATTAATACACATCAAGTTTGGGAAAATAGTGGTGGGCGGGAGACTGATTTTCAGCCAGAGTGCCGGGCGGAAAATGTGAGTGGTGGGCGGGGCCGCCCACCGCCGCCCACCGTAGCTACATCCCTGCGTTCATGTATTGTACGTATTTATTCATTGAACTTCATTGACATATCCATCAATATTTTGTTCGAATAAAACATCAGTAATCAGAATAGTAATAACAACAACAACAACAATAATAATAATAATAATAATAATAATAATAATAATAATAATAACAGTAAAACAGTCATGACAAAAACAGAACAATATATCGCGAGTATAGCATTCAAAACATAAAATAATGATAAAAAAAAACAACAAAATACTCATAAATTGGTCAAATAGACATGCTCTTTCATGAAATATGAATTATCAGATTATGTACAAGTAGTGTAAGGTGATGAGAAAAAGAGCCATTAAAAAAAATTATATGCATATATACTTGTACACTATATATAGATATGGTAAATAATAAACAATTTAAAGGTTACCACGTTGATCAACAGTATATCGCAAAAAAAAAAAAAGAAAAGAAAAATGGCAATTTCTTTCATGATAGGTCTTCTTTGAGTGACATTATATATATGAAAATCTTCAAACTTTTTATGTTTTCAAAGTTATCATTGAGTGCTCTAAGATTATCAAAAAACAGTCCCCTGCTTATTCAAAATTTATCACATTGCAAGAAATAATGGAATTTGTCTCCTACTGTTTGCATACTACATTCTTCACAGAAACGTATATTCGCTGGTACTTTGTGAGGGCGATGATATCTTCTTTTTCAATTGTTAGGTTATGTGAGCTTATGCAAAGTTTGCAGATGTTTTGTCTTATGTTTCTGTCAGTAAGAATTTTTGGATATTTTTCTTTTTAGATGGAAGTTTGAATAATAATATGTCCGCAATTCGTTACCCTCTCCATCAGTGGCGGATTTAGGGGGAGGGGGGGGGGGGCAATCCCGGCCCGTGCCCCCCCCCCCCTTTGAAGGAAAACTATGCATTGTGCCCCCTTGTTTTTATTGTGCCCCCCCCCCCAACTTTTAAACGAAAAAACGTTTTTTGTTTTGTTTTGTTTTGCTTCCTTGCTTGTTTGTCAAAGAATTATGGAGGGAACTGGACCCAATAACCCCCCCCCCCCAAAAAAAAAAAAAAAAAAAAAAAACAAAAACAAAAACAAAAACAACAACAACAACAAAACAAAAAAAACAAAACAAAAAACAAAGACAACAAAACAACAAAAACAAAAACAAAACAAAACAAACAAAAAAAAATAAATAAAAAACCGGATCTCCCTCCAAGAGCAGTTTCCCAAAGTTTACAATCCTGCATTTGTGTGCCCCCCCCCCCCCACCTTATACAAAATCCTGGATCCGCCTCTGCTCTCCATTGTTTTTATCATGGAAAAGGTCAAGTTTTATTTTGTTATTGAATATATCTTGTAGCTTACCCTCACAGTTGGAGACGAAGTCGTTTTGCATTTTTCATTTGTACATCATCTGGTTCACACATGTCTATATCATTACAGATGTCTACAGTATCTAAACTCTTTTTTGTGTTTCCTAACCAGCAATGCTCCTTGATTTCATAGAGTAGTATGTTTTCAGTATAACTATTACACAATTTAGTATCTTGATCAATAGCGCATTCTTATCCAGTACTTAAGAGAGTATAGGATCAAATGTGTGGGGTTTTTTTCATTAAAAAAAAAAACAACAACCAAATACAAACACAAAACTAAATCATTAGTGAGGTAAAAAAAAAAAGAAAAAGGAAATTAGTAATAGTTATTCTTAATTCATTGAATAGACTCAATGTATTATTGTTCAAAGTATAACGTATATTGTAAGTAGTTAAGTGTTAAACTCATGTTTTTATTTATCTAAAGCAGGCATTATGTGAATATAATTGTGCCTCTCAAATAACATGCCTGAGACACAGTATATTTCTCAGGGGATGGTTTTACCTATGTCTTCAGGTTTATTTACCAGTTTCCAGTATAGAATTAGTACATACTGGAGATTATCAACTAGCCAATTGATTCCGGAAATGGGTTATTATACAAAGCTTTTATAATCTTTAGTGGAAATCATAACAAATGAATGATTAATATTCAAATAAAAAATGTTTTTCCTTTAAATCAAAAAGCCCGGGAATTGACTCTTGATGAATCACACTTTAAAAGAAGTAAGAATTTAGACGATTCATCCACAAATGTAGTGGTTTGGAGTCTTTCTTGTAATCAACTATTATTCAAACTTCGAATCGGCGTTAGCTTATACAAATGAAAATGTGACATGCTATTTTTGTAGTAGTAAATCAAAAGTAAACAGTATCGAAGTGTCCTTTTCCAAAAAAAATTCACACTTCAGTGTAAAATGTTCAAATGTGAAGAAAATGTTGGGTAAAGTTGCCTAGAGCCAGATAATTTCTTATTAAATAGGTTGTTGTTGTTTAGATATCCATACAATTGATCAAACACTATGCACCCTGTTCTTAAAGTGCGGCCCATGGGCCACTTGCGGCCCTCGAGACGATATGAAAAATATCTATTAAAAAAAAAAAAAAAAAAATTTTTATGTAATATGTTGATACATTATATATCATCCTTACTATTGGTATGAAAAAAGGTATCAAAATTTTTGTATGCTCGCTTCGCTCGCTCGCAAATAGCATATTGTATAATAAATATCCGTTCGCTGGCCCTGTCCTACAACGCCAGTTTGAAAAAAACAATAAAACGTCAGAAGAAGAAAAAATAAGGATATTAATATTTTGCGATACAGAACAGGGGGGGGGGGGGGGATATTCTAAAACTGTTCCACCGCCCTTAGATTTGGGAATGGGGGCTGCAGCCCCCTGCCCCGATAATATGAACATTACCCGGTATTCGGGAACCCGCCACCTTATTTTCTCTTTATCCTATAGTTTATCTATAAAATTAGCACATTTTGATTACGAAATTACATTTTCACAGTTCTAAAGTCTCATTTTTTTTTTCGCTAGCTTCGCTCGCTCGCTGAATGAACAACCAGAAAGTTAGTACATAGTGTATTCGGGCAAGAGACGTCATTCCCATAACGTCTTTGTACGTATGTTTAATACGCAGTGGCCCGCGACGTAATTTCAGGAATATTTCTGGCCCGCCTGACAAAATAATCAAGAACACGGGAACTAAGCGTTCTAGCATCTTAGGAAATGTAGAGAGTATGAAATTAGGGCTGTAATTAGTTTATTTGTTCTACTTTCATGAAGATCCATCACACTTACCTTTTCCATTCGATAGGCACACATCCTTTTCCTATTTAGTGTGTTTTTGACTTTCGTTTCTTTTTTCTTTTTTCCTTCTTGCGTGGTATGTATAAAACTTTCCATCTTTGTAAATGAGAGTTTTTAATATTCCTCGCTTTATATTGCTTCATGTTTAAAGTTATGTTCTTTTTCATGTTGAATAAGATTTCCAGGTCAAATGAATACGATTTAGCGTCACCGTTTCTTTCAATCTATATCTTTTTGAATAAATTTGATCATTACTTGATTTAAACAGTGTGAACTGGTTTTCTTTACTTTTTCCTGATCGGTGCATGATAATTACGTGGTATAGAAAACTTGAATGAAATTTATATTAACAAGTAAAATAAATAATGCGACAGCACTTGAAATAATATTGTGCAAAGCACTATTACTTATGTCACAGCAAGATCATTTTCTCAAATTCGTCCCACAGATATGCCGTAGAACCACCACATACACATATATCGAAACCTTTTAATACACAATCGCTCAAAGTCACAACATAATCATTGTATTTATTTCAGTTGCAGTTTTATTTGTACAAGGGTAACATTTTTAGTTTCAGAAGTGCTTTCCATAACGGCCCCGTACATAACCAATATTTTTAAAGAGGGAAATAACAGAAAAAAAGAATAATCCGTTGTAGTTATGAGTAATAAAGAAATTAATTAATTTACATATATGCAAAATGCAGATATGAAAAAAAAAAACTAAGAATAATCAGAATGAAGAAAAATGTGAAAGTTCATTTTCAAATACACACAACAAAACCAAGATAAAACGAAAACAAAAACAATAAAAAAATAGAAATAATTTAACAGCAATTTTAAACGTACTGTTTAAAGCCGACATTAAAAATGAGTGACTTTGAAACACTTTAGAAAATAAAATATCCCGGTTCTCTGTAGGACTTGAACTTAATACAGTGCACACAGCGAAAAGAAGGAAAATGTTGTATTACCCTACAGTCTATAATTAATGCATTATCAAGCATTACCTTCTACATTTTTATTGTTTCTATCTTTAGGTTTTTCTGGAGTCTGCTTCGGCTTCCCCAATTAGCAGATGTATGTAATGGTCTAAGGATTCATATGCGAGCAAGACTTTTCTAATGATTCATATGCGAGCAAGACTTTTCAGATCTTTTTTTTTTTTTTTTTTTATAATGCTGAAGGCCATGGGTTGTGGATTCTTATGAAAATGGCAACCTTGAATTAATTTTTCGGAGTTGTAGAATGGTCATTTAATTCGTACAATAACCCTGTCGTTTTTCTTTACGACTACATCGTAGGTTATTATCGATATAATCACTCTCTCTTATCATGCTAATATATATCATAAATATCAACTTAGAGTACGTTGGTATTCTATAATTTCAGATAATATTGCCCTTACTTGGTGTAAATTATGGGCACATTAGAGCTAGCGAAATGAAAAATCTCTTGCTTCGGGGGGAGGAGGGGGGATGGGCATTGTGCCTTCTTGCCTCCAGGTCCACTGCCTTACATTGTAGTTGTAGTAATATTTGTAACTGTTACTACATAAAGCCCCAACCGATTCTTTGAAGCTAGATATTACTCTTTTTGTAAGAAACAGTGGGAAATATAGGTAAAAGTGGGCACTTATCAGAAGAGGGAATGGCACTGATCAAAGGTGAAAAGGGGCATTTTTTTCAGAAATAAAAGGGCAGTTGAGGGTGGAGCTGTGCCCCCTCTGGCCGTTTTACTTCTTGTAGATGGCTCCGAGAGAAAAATGTTGGCATTACCTTTGAATAGGCATGTTCTATTTTTGAATAATAGTGAGTTCTCGAGCTATTTCTAAGTAACCATGATCTACGAGTTTGTCGATTAAGAACCCACAGTCTTTTGCCTTCTTCGGTCTCAGAATTCCAGATATGTCTTTCCAATTTTTCAGCCAGGAATGAATTATTTTGCTGTTATCCGAACCAGGAGCTCCTTTAAACTCCTTCTGGAGACCGAAGGACTTCACGAAGCTTTGGAGCTCGTGTTCTTCCATCCTGTTGACAATGTGGTTGATGAAGGGTAGGCTTATTTCCCTGTTGTAGTATTTGCCTTTCATATTAGAAGGGAGAGAAAGCGGATCGTATTAAGCAAATCTCTACATGAGTGAACGGAAGGCAGATAAGAGAGATAATTAAAGAGAGAAAGAAAAATATAACGCTCGCCAGACAGATACAAAGAAGATGAAGAAACATGGAAATCGAGAGGAATAGAAAGGGATAGAGGAAGACAGAAAAGGAGAATAGTCATGAGGATGTCCATAGTAGAAATAGTATTTGCAAAGCATAATGTTTCCATGCTTATATAACTTCATTAGTAGTTAAAAATTTTATGCCTAACTCCGAGTCTCCAACCCAGTAAAAGTGTGTGTATAACCTCTTACCTTTTGTTTATATTTTACAAAGAAGGCCCCCTCTGACTTAACTCAAGTCAGGACAAGGACGTAATGTTATTCAACGGTAATATGGAAAAGATATATATGTTCAAAGTATCGTTATGCGTTATAAAATCATAAGAGCGCTGATTGGTTACCCTCAACAACTGATTTCGCAATATCAGCTCTTTGAATGTCCAACAGTCCTTGGATGAGATCTGCCCTGTCGTTGCAAACAAGGAAATGTAGCCTCTCTTTCCAGATCTTGAATAATGTAAACTCATCGTGGCGTTCGGATGGAAGTGGGCGTATAGCTAGTTCTTCATCCGTCAACTTAAGCATTTCTGTTATTTCACTTAAATGTCGCTTGGCCATGTTTTCATCTTCTAGGGCTTCCCCGACGGATTTTTTCATCTCCTTTGATGTTATGTTAACATGAGACAGCAGCCTCTCTCCTTCCCCTGGTTGCTTTCCGTCCTCATCGTTAGTGACATTAATCCCTCGCATACAGTCATCCTTCCTCAGCTCATCTGAAATGGCATACAACTCTCCGTATCCCACGTGATTGACTTTGAAATAATGATAATGACAAATTTGTTTAAACGAATCTCACTAACATAAGGAACGAACAATACACAATTTTGGGATCTAGAATGTATGGCATTCTTTTATATGAAATACTTTCTTTACCCTAAACCTCCCTATCTACGCTTTCAGGAAATACGTCCTTAGTATATTTTTGATAAATCACGTTAATCACGGAAAAAACTTATTGATAATCGTTTGTATTGGAAACCGCACACCCTGAAAGTAGACAATCTAATTTCCATCGGCCGTATGACCCTGTACAATGTGGAAACTGACGAAATAAACACTTTCTGGTGATAGAAACTCATTTCTATATAAAACAGAGTGACACAGTTGACTCACAGTTGAATAAAAAGTATAATAAAACAAAACAAAACAAAACAAATGAAAGAAACCCTAAGGAGATCTGTAATCAATGACCACACTGATCATAACACATTGCAATATACATAGTTCTTACCAAGTACGTCTTTTGCTATTACCACGGGGAAGCCAGCCTTTCTGAGATGATAGAACAACTCCTGTCTAGAATAACATTTCTTCTTTGACCCCACCAAGTTGGCAACGAGGCCAATGGTCCCTTTCTCGAGGTGAGAAGGTTCGAAGACAGGCCTGTATGCTGACAGCTTATTAACATTGACACCGAGAGCCCTGACTACAGGAAGAACATCAGTCATGAGAAGATCAAATGCTATATCCACGTACTCAGCCTTGTGGAGAGGATCATTCCTTAATGGTGGCAGAAGACCTAGACATGGGATATTTATCAATATAAATCAAATCCATCTGAACCTATAGGTTGTAAATGAAAAATGGAAGGACGTCATGATAATATTCTTGGGTAATAACTTGCTATGAATTTTAGCGTGAAATCAAACCATTCATTGTTGTTGTCTTGGGTTTGTTTGTACTCATGTTACAATTTTGGAATAAGAAATCCTACTTCAATTTTGGTAATGAACCGTATTTCATTTTTAGATTATTGGAAAACTTCGGAATTGTCTTTATATTGCTGCACCTCTCCTTCTAGTTATCCCTCCCTCTTTATCCACCCCCCCCCCCTATTGCTTGTTCACAACATTTTTGTTTCTCTCTGAAAAATGAAAAATGGAAGGACGTCATGATAATATTCTTGGGTAATAACTTGCTATAAATTTTAGCGTGAAATCAAACTATTCATTGTTGTTGTCTTGGGTTTGTTTGCACTCAGTTTATTGGCAGGTATGATTATCATTATTTTGTAGGCCTGGGTATTATCCACCTGAATAGTTTCTTTGCTAATGATGGCTGAGAATCACCATGATATACATTTAGTTTACCTAAAACACCCACTTCCTCTAAAGCACAACATAGGTGGCTATACACTGACGTCCATTCCCCTTTACCCGCGGTTGTTCTCCATTGACACAAGGCTTCAAACCGCTGCTTTTCATCTGCATCCTCATGCAAAGAGGTAATGTTAAGTTTATCGCAGACAGATCCTATCGATGATGGGGTGAGATAAGCAGCAATCAAGTTCAGTTCCTTGTCGGAAGGCCATGGATCATTTGCTTTTTTCGAAAGAGAGAAGAAGGAATCTTTAGAAACTGTTTTTGAAATATTTATTTTAATAGTAAAATCTAATGTTTTGAAATGCGACATTCTGTTATTTTTGCGATTTCTATTACGAACAGCAATAGAAGGATTTAGTTTATGCTTTGTAACAAAACATCAACTTGCATTCTTTTAGTCAGCTGTGAAATTATCGTCCAACAGTTGAAAATCTAGTTCTCCCGTAATCTCGTTTAGATCCGTTTAAAATGGCAATCATATAAATCACCAATATTCCCAATATGATCTTACCAGGGGATTCACTATCGTCGGAAGACCCATCATGCACGCGTTCAAGCGAAAGCCTCTTTTCATAATTACTGCATTCCTTGTCTTCCAACCAGTCACGGATCATCTTCTCGGTGTCAAAAAGTACCTTGTCATTCTCATTCAGAGGTCCGGAAGACATGATTTTTATATTTCCTTCAGGGGATTCCACGGTACTTTCTAACTTTTCCCGGTGATGTGCAGTTAGTTTCCGTGCAAATCTCTGAACCTCGCGGTCAAGCAATTTGTCTTTCTTCTCATCAGGTACTACAAAAATATAAGATTATTTAAACGAAGGACAAATCCAATGAGTTTATAAAGAATATATGAATACCGACCTAAATATACAACGAATTTAGACAAGTAATTATGAATCTCTCTCTGTTTCGTAGACTCAAGATTTTGTAAAAGAAATCATCAATAAATTTGTTTAGTCTTTGAAAACTTTACAAAAATCTCGTAATTGCCTTTTTATTAAGGTTTTCATGAAAAACCCAACGTCTGCCTTGAGTTAGAAGGGCACTAAGAGGGATGCTAGTAATTCCAAATTGCCCAAAGGTACGGTGAATTATAGAACATATTACAATTTTGGAATCCAAAAAGAATAAGGAATCCTACTTCAATTTTGGTAATGAGCCGTATTTCATTTTTTAGATTATCGGAAAACTTCGGAATTGTCTTTATATTGCTGCACCTCTCATTCTAGTTATCCCTCCCTCTTTACCTCCCCCCCCCCCCCTATTGCTTGTTCACAACATTTTCGTTTATCTCTCTCTCCAGTACTGTTCACACACCCCTTCTTCTTCTTCCTCTTCTTCTTCTTCTTCTTCTTCTTCTTCTTCTTCTTCTTCTTCTTTTTCTTCTTCTTCTTCTTCTTCTTCTTCTTCTTCTTATTATTATTATTATCATTCTTCTTCTTCTTCTTCTTTTTTCCTTCTTTCTATTTTTCTTTTAATTTATGGACTTTAACTATTTTTATTTTTCAAACAGGGGTCTACAAAATATAAGGCATGCTTTTCTTAATAGACCCTTCCACTTATATTTTCCTTTACAATCATGGTTACGTAACGTATTACCGACCTCCACTAATTACCGGACACCCCGTAAAGGAGCGCATATCTTTAGAATTAAGAGGATATGAATCGAAAGGTCAACGCATATTTACGAACTGACCTATATGCGCTTGTTACCCAGCGCTTAAATCAGCGCGCATCAGAGCGCATCACGGCGCAGTGGAATTCTAATGCTCATTTCACTCAATTTTGCAGTGAATACTTAAAGGCCAAGTCCACACTAATATCAAGTTGATTTGAATAAATAGAGTAAAATTAAACAAGCATAACAGAGAATTTTTTTTATTGAAATAGGATGTAAAATAAGAAAGTTGCGGCATTTGGAAGTTTTCCATTATTTCATGAAACAGTGATACGCATAACATGGACGGTATGCAAATGAGTGAACCGATGATGTCACATACTCACTTCTCCTTATGTATTTTATTATATGAAATTTCAAATACTTCAATTTTTATGGATATGATAATAAAAATCTCTCCCTTGTATCAAAATAAGGAACAATAATGATGATTTTATATGTTCCATAAGGAGTCAAACCATGTTTTACATTATTGAAGCAAAAAATGAAATATATGATATTTCATATAATAAAATACATAAGGAAAAGTGAGTGTGTGACATCATCGGCACAATCATTTGCATACCGCCCATGTTATACATATCACTGTTTCAAAAAATAATGTAAAAATTCAAAATGCCATAACTCTATTTTACATCCAATTTCAGTGAAATTTTCACAGTTATGCTTGTTTAATTTTACTCTATTTATTCAAATCAACTTGATATTAGTGTGTACTTGGCCTTTAAACATTTCACTTATATGCAGAACTACCATAACGACTCGAATTCTGAAAATTACATGACTGGAAAGAGAATATTCCATTTATCTTGCTTTCCAAATCAGGGGCCCGTTGCACCAAACTTACGTTTGAACGCAACTCCCTATCCTTAAGGCAGGAGATAAATGTTGTCAGAATAATTACAGACCCATATGTCGGACATGTATTTGCAGTAACATAATGGAACACATTGTACTTAGCCACATTTCTAAACATCTTGCGGCTTACAACATCATTATAGATGAACAGCACGGATTCAGACAGAACCTTTCAACAACAACACAATTGGTCGCAACAACCGATGATTGGTCATCCTCCCTTCAATCTAGAGGCCAAACTGATGTCATTTTCCTCGACTTTCAAAAAGCCTTTGATCGTGTACCGCACCCACACCTCAGATCCAAACTGCAGTACTATGGAATCAGAGGGGACACTCTCCGGTGGACTATGTCACTTCTAGCAAATAGACATCAAGCTGTTGTTGTCAATGGCGCTCGCTCAGCTTGGATGCCTGTTACTTCAGGAGTTCCCCAGGGTTCTGTCATCGGCCCGGCGCTTTTCCTGCTGTACATTAATGACAGCACCCTCAACATCAAGTCCACATTACATCTATTTGCGGATGACAGTGTGATTTACCGCCGGATTAATTCCCCCTCTGACACTCATGTCTTGCAATAAGATCTCCACACTCTTGCAGACTGGTCCACTGCTACACTATCAGTCACTAACAAAAAGCATCCCATCACAGTGGACTACAACCTACTCAACGAGACAATTCCCCGAGTACAACAACACAAGTACCTTGGTGTCCCAATTACTAGTGACTTGAAATGGAACAGAACTACGCAGAACTCTATCGCCGTGTACCAAGAACATCAAAAGCAAAGCCTACACAGCGCTTGTTCGGCAGTGAAGCTTGGAACCCATGGACCTTGACATCAATGCAGAATCTTGAGAAAGTACAGCGAGCTGCCGCCCGTTTTGTACACCAAGACTACCGGAGAGTAACCTCGGTCACGGCACTTGTCAACAAATTGGGATGGGACACCCTTCACAATCGCCGACTTCTTGCACAATGCACCTTGTTTTACAAGATTCACTATTACCACATCAATATGTCTTTTCCAGCCCACATCACCCCAGCTACATATCTCAGCAGAAATGATCACCCTCTTAAGTACTCAGTACCCGCAGCTTCTATCGATAGCTTCAAGTATTCCTTCTACCCACGCACCATCCGGACGTGGAACCAACTGTCAGTTGCCGCAGTAACATCTCCATCAGTTACCACTTTTCAGGAGGTTGCTCTACCCATCATCAGAGCGTTGCGTCCTCCTGTTGGATCCAAGCTGCTGTAGACTCCACGTCTCGGGTTTTACTTGCACGTTCACTGTTTTATTGTAAATAACAGCCATGATGCACCGCTTTATGCACTGCCACTTTGCCAACACATTGCACAACATCCCAGTTTAGCTGTATGACAAGCTGCCATCGGGATTAAATCTACAAGTAACAAGTAACTCAGGAAAATCAAACACAACTTTATTTTCAGCCAATCAGAAGTGCGCATTTAGGAATTGCGTTTGATTTTTAGGAGTTGCGATTAAACGCAACTTCTGTGCAACGGGCCCCTGGTGACATAAAACGTATTCCTGGTGAAGGTATTGTCGCGTTTCCAAATGGATACCAACTAGCGCATTAATGTCTTAAGTGCGCGAAGATAGCTTAGTGTAAAAATTATGAATTTTTTCTTGAATTTTCATTTTTTTTAAACAGATGTTTTTCAGATTACTCATGGTGCAAGAACCCTTCAAATATTTCATGTTGAGGAAATTTTCCGATTCAAAAACTAAATACATGTTGATTATCATGTTTTTTTTTTCTTCTACCATTTGATATGGTTGATAAAATGAGGCATAGTTTGGTTTGGTTCTGTATTCGATCAAACTTGCACGATGAAAGTATCCGGTACCACAAGTTTTCTGCAAAGCAGGTTTACAAAAGTCTACTATGAGGACGATTCTGCAAAAACTCTGAGGATACAATGCTTAAAAGTTACTTGATATTGTTTGTCTGCATTTTCTAATGTTATCATGCCATGTTAAAGACATTTCATTTACTGAGCTTCCTGTATTAGGAAAGGATAACGTTAAGTGTTTGGTAATAGGTTAACTCTGTATATGCCACACAGGAATCCCCCCTGTGCCAGGGTATTTCATGGTTCACCGTTTTCGGCATGTACATTATGAAGTAACCAATGGTGTACTCAGGACTTTTAAAGGGAGGAGGGGTGTCTTTTTCCTCCAAAATTCTCTGACAAGGAAAAAAAAAAAGGAAAAAAAAAGAAGAAAACGAAATAAAAGCTTATCAGCATTTTGGCGTCAAAAATAAGATTTTGCTTCATTTCTATATAAAGGGGTGTTTGAACACCTAGAACACCTAAAACGGTACGCGCATGGGAGTAACTTATTTAGAATCGCTGTAAATTTTTACAGGTTAGATAAGGAAAAATACATTTTGTAGCAAATTTGTAGAGGGATAATAGGGCTTCCCAGGCATACCAATATTTATATGTTTGAATGGCTTATCTCCCACAACAATTGAATAGTTTATCATTGCACTAATTTTGTTTCTTAAAATGAAAAAAAAAATGTAAATGTTCAGCGCAGTTTATCATGCAATTAATAGTTTTTGAAAACTACAACAACATATTCATCATCTAAAGATTCAACTAGCTTATATCATACGCTTTCTTTTGACACCAAACTCAATAGATAAAGCAGAGTCTGGGGCAATATGTTAGCAGCTAAAGATTGCAAGTCCATGAGCCAGGACTGTTTTGTTGTGGCATGAATAGAAACGATTTACACCTCTCCCTATTCCTGCTCATCCAGAACAGGTAGCAGCTCTTTTCGTTGAATCTATCGTGGTATCGCCTGATAGCAGACACCTCTGTTTAGCTTTCAATACACATTTTGTTCACTTAAAAACATGTTTGATTTGATTTATTTTGAACTTAAAAATTAGCACCATGATAAAATGCATGAGTAGGATATTACCAGAGAAAAAAAGGGGGAGGGAGAATAAAACTGTAAACATGAGACATAAGCTGACATTCCTTTGTGAAGAGAAATAGAGAGATGAGAAACAATGAGAGAGGAGAAATGCGAAAAGGGGGGAAGGGAGATTTAGAGAGAGGAGAGAGAACAAGAGATGAGACGGAGGTAGAAAAAAAAAAGACAGAAAACAAGAAACAAATCCATGGAACCTGAACATACAACCAACTGATATTTGCAATTGCGTTAGTGACATCGAGTCAGAGTCTCTACTGCAATCGTCAAAGCATGGGTGTCGATCCCCGGGGGGGGGGGGGGGAATGGGAGGGATATATCTTCCCCAAAATTTGAGGTGGGCAAAAAAAAAAAAAAAAAAATGGATAATGATTTTGGATTATTGATTTTGAAAAACCATCACATTCTTGATTAAAAGTAAGGAAATAAGAAATGTCATAATTTCAATGCGAAAATATCGAAAGAAAAAAAAATCGTTCGCTCGCATTGTTATTCTCAATTATGGGGTTCCGTCCATTGGCGTAGATCCGTGCATTCCTTCTTTTCATTAAAAACCATTTTCTCTCGCTTCTGTATGATCATTTATTTCATGGAGCTTCAAATAGTTTTCCTCCCATAGAGAATGTACGTGAAAGGGAACTATTTGGAATTCCATGGTACGCCAAAGACCGCGTACGCGTAGGCTTATTATGCCGCGTCACAACTCTCTCTTTCAACGCGCTCTGCTCCTTCCCATTCTCTCAAACGATAAACAATTCCAGGAAAAAAAAGGTCAAAATACTCGAAAATTTCATATTGGACCGTATAGTTCGCTTTCACTCAGCTGCATTCACAACGTGTGACAAATGAAACACCTACACACCAATTTCAATTCCGTCCGCTGCTCCTCACAATAGACGTGGGCCCTCTTGCATAAAAAATTGCGATTAAACGCAACTCAAAAAAATAAACGCAAGTCCCAAATACGCGATCCTGATTGGTTAAAAATCGAGTTGCGTTTAATCGTAACTTTTTATGCAAGAGGGCCCTGTTCACAAAGTTATTCAAATTTATGGATGTTTCTTTCCTGGGGGCCAAGTAACGAGGTAATGAATGAACTACAATACCTGGAATCCAGTTTGCATATTACTTGTTGTTGTGTCTGACAAGCCTCTGACAAGCTTTCAGATTGTCAAGAACAACCTTTGTTTTAAAAGTATGCATAAAATTGGCATATATTTATGA
Organism: Heliocidaris tuberculata; assembly: GCA_025618425.1. NCBI lineage: Eukaryota > Metazoa > Echinodermata > Echinoidea > Camarodonta > Echinometridae > Heliocidaris > Heliocidaris tuberculata. The sequence continues at coordinate 276,370 of CM046833.1, read as the reverse complement.
ACAGGTCTATTGTATTGTTTATACAGAGTACGCACACGTGGCACACGGCCGAACCAGTAGATTGGCCAAGAAAGCGGCCATTGTGTTAACGCAAAATACAATGTTTTCATTATACAGTTATTGCTTTATCAGAGTAAATTATAGCCAAGTCCATTGAATCATAATCTGTTATATCTATGTTTCAATTCATATAATTGATATGCTCTTGTTCTTAATTTTCATATGTAATGTTTAAAAAAAAAGACAAATTTGGAAAATCAATACACTTTGAACTTTGAACTTTGAAACATATTGTGACCTTACTATACATCCTTCTGGCTATAATTACCATAATTTTCCTGAAGGTCTACGGACCTGGTGGGAACTATCTAGCACATGAAAAGCGGTCCAGAGCAAAAGCTCAAGCACATATCCTAGGGTAGTATTCTGAGCACCATTTTATCTCTTATTGTTAATATATATATATATATATATATATATATATATATATATATCTTTCAAAAAAATGGTATTCCGAGACCAAATTTATCTCGGATGTTATCTTATATTTTATCTCTGTCTCCTAGCTCTTGCGTTCCTATGCAGTTGCAAGCATGATGCGCACAGCTTTAAACGCTTACGCCCATCATATTTTATGGGAAAGATAAAATAAAACTTAAGATAGGGTAGGGCTTTTTTATCTCTAGGATGCCTTGTAAAGCGTGACATTTTCAGACAAGTATGGCTCTAGTTGTGCGATCAAAATAAACAAAAACTATTGAGCATTGACTATATTTCTCAAGTAAAATCTTTATACGATTATCGAATTCTACTTTAAGAATTTTGCCAACTAAAATCGTACTTGCAATGGTGCTTGCATTGGTGTTCTAAAACTTCTGAATTTACCTCACTCCTTTTCAAGGAAATCAGAGCAAAAGCCAAAAGCGTGTCTGCGTTTTCAGGCACGTGTAGTGAAAATTGTAAAACAAAATAACGTATTCGCGCATTCTAGCCCCAGAGACTAGCAGAGATGAATTCCATTGGCTGAGCATGATGAAAAGTGAAATCTCTGAACTGTGCCATGATTGGGTGTCAGGTAGAATGACGTCATCGCAGGTTTTTGGCCATTGATAGGCCTCAGAATTCCCAATGTCATATACAAATCCCCATTATTCTGTCAAAATCCATGTCATATTCGTCAAACTTTCCAGATTTGTAGAGAAAAGTATACTGAAGGAGGAAAAAGTTTTTAAAATGGGGGTCAATGCACTTGTTTTTATGCTAGCAGCGCCCTCAGTTGGCAGAAAAGGTCAAAAACTCGCGAAACTCGTAAAAACTGGCTGAGAACCTGTTTAGGAATGGGATGGGTTCGAAAAAAAAAACTGTACTGTACATTCAAAATCCATGTCAGATTCGTAAATTTTTCCATATTTGTAGAGAATTATATACTGCAGAAGAAGACAGTTTTAAAAATTGGGGTCCATGCACTCGTTTTTGTGCTAGCAGCGCCCTCAGGTGGCTGAAAAGGTCAAAAACTCGCAAAACTCGCAAAAACTGCACATGGCTGGCTGGGAACCTGTCTGGGAATGGGATGGGTTCGAAAAAACTATACTGTACATTCAAAATCCATGTCAGATTCGTAAATTTTTCCATATTTGTAGAGAATTATATACCTCAGAAAGAGAAAAATTAACAAAATGGGAGTCCACGCACTCGTTTTTGTGCTAGCAGCGCAATAAGTTGGCGGAAAAGGTCAAAAACTCGCAATCTCGCAAAAACTGCACATGGCTGGCTGGGAACCTGTCTGGGAATGGGATGGGTTCGAAATAACTTTACTGTACATTCAAATCCATGTCATTTTCACCAAAGTTTCCAGATTTGTAGAGAATTATGTACTGCAAAAGGAAAAAGTTTTAAAAATTTGGGTCCATGCACTCGTTTTTGTGCTAGCAGCGCCCTCAGGTGGCGGAAAAAGTAAAAAACTCGCAAAACTCGCAAAAATTGCGCATGGCTGGCTGGGAACCTGTCTGGGAATGGGATAGGTGCAATAAAAACTTTACTGTACATTCAAAATCCATGTCAGATTCGCAAATTTCTCCAGATTTGTAGAAAATTATGTACAGCAAAAGGAGAAAGTTTTAAAAAATGGGGGTACATGCACTCGTTTTTGTGCTAGCAGCGCCCTTAGTTGGCGGAAAAAGTCAAAAACTCACAAAACTCGCAAAAACTGCGCATGGCTGGCTGGAAACCTGTCTTGGAATGGGATAGGTGCAAAAAAAAACTCTACTGTACATTCAAAATCTATGTCATTTTCACCAAAGTTTCCAGATTTGTAGAGAAAAGTATACCGAAGGAGGAGAGAGTTTGAAAAAGGGGGTCCATGTACTGGTTTTTGTGTTAACAGCGCCCTCAGGTGGCGGAGAGTCTTAAACTTACAAATTCTCGTCGGAAATATTGCTACTAATTTTACTCTCAAAACTTACTCGATTACTCATTATCAGACATGTAACTGACATTATTATTATTATTATTTTTATTATTTTATTTTAATTCTGTATTTATTTCTTTTATCTATTATTATTTTGTTGTTGTTGGTGGGGGGGGGGGGGGGTGTACATTCACGACCACAGGCACCGGGGGCGGGGGGCAGAGAGGAAATTTCCTCAACCAATCATTCAAAAAAGGGGGCAACCCCCTCCCCTGATCCCCTCGCAAGAAAAAAATTACATCTTAATTGATTTCGCATTACTAAGCTGCCTTCTGAGTGATCTAATTATCGTGCAAACCTTCAGTATTCTTTTTTCTTTTAATCGCACTCTGTCAGTACGGTCCCTACTATTAATAGACGCAATGTTTCTTAAAATTTAGGCACCCTGTCTATTGTATATTTTCCCCCTACACCCCCACCCCTTCCCCCCACACACACACACACACACTCAAGGTAAAAAAGTTTGAAGTATTGCGATCAGCTTTCTAGTGCTCCAAAAGGCGAAGTATCGCAATCATGGTCGCTCCGCTCCCTTACATGCAGATAGGAGCAATGTATCTCAAATATTGATACTGTCTACCAGAAGCAACAAAAGCGGGGTGGCAGATGTTTCCTACTATCAAAGGACTGGGCGGAAAGGGGTATAATGAATAATTTTCTAGTAATATGAAATGCAAGGTTTCAAAACGCAATAATTTTAATTTTCTTGCTTGCAATAATCTGTTCTGTACCTTCGGAGGGGCCTTTCGCAATACAAGGAAAATGATTTTAATGTTAAACAAGTTAAAAAAAAAAAAATATTTTGCCAACGTTTGCTCTAATTTAAAATGCCTCTACATTCCCTGTTTTCTCTCGGTCACTACATTCCCAGTCACATCAATGGCAACATTGATTATTTGACTTTACAATATCTCTTCTATTACAAGACCCCGAAGCGCATGGGTGTGGCAGGTGCTTCTCTGTGCTTAAAAAGAATGAAAAATGTCGTTTTATTCTCCTCCTCACAAGTCCAAAAGATGTTATATGACATCAATCATTTTGCAGTTTAACAATTGAAATTTTGTATGTGCTCTAAAATACGTAGTTTCAACATTGAATAATCTAATTTTCTAAATCGATAACTACGATCCCTCGCATTTCAATAAATGCAGTGTTTATTAACACTGTATGTGTGGGGCAGGGAACAGAGGCTTTCCTTGTTTGGTTAACAAACCCATCGCAAGATTGTTATCTATATAATTATACATAATATATAACTATATCTTTAATGTTATGTAAGTCACAATTCTAAGTAAGCTGTGACCTGCCTGTGTGTGTAAAATTTATCTTGAATGCACATTTCAATATCGTGAAAGCAACTTTTTTTGCTCGGTCTCTACGCCCCCTCACCAATCAATAGTCATATGAAGAAAAAAAAGTAATATATTACTGCACAAATTTTATTCCAATAAAACTGTTCCGTCTTAAGAAAAGCAAAAAAAAAAAAAAAAAAAATGTTGAATGATTCTGTAATATTCTTTAAAACATTCTCTAGGTGGATGTGTTCCAATATTCTCCTATAAAGGATGTTTAGCATGAATAGCCTGATATACGTACGAGGCGGGGCTGCAGCGCCCCCGCATTTTTATAATGAATAATTTTGCAAGGTTCCCGAATATCCTCATATTTTGGTAGCGAGTCGCCTGAATATCCTCATATTCGGGCAGCGAGGTGCCGGTATACCAAAAAGTGTTTAAAATTTTGTACACAAAATGTAGAAACAAAATAACCCTATTTCAGGTGTAAGGATGATATTGAGAAACAATGGACATGATGGATGATTACAGTGCTTCAATAATTCGATTTTTTAAAATGACAAATTCTAAACCTCGCACTTGAAAATATATCGGAATATGGAAGTAAAGGGATGTGCTTGCATGGTCGGGGGGGGGGGGGCTGTAAGCAGGTAGCAAGCGTGTGAGGTGGACCCATATTCTTGTGAGGTGGGGCACCTCAGAGTGTTCCCCCCCCCCCCGGAAAACATAATAATCACGGTAACGACATGGGCTATAATTGTCTATATTTTACGCACACTTTCGAACCAGTGTATAAAAAAGAAGGAAATTCATTGTAAGTTGTTTTGAGTGACATTTTGATCATTATTCTATTTGCTCATGTCTTTGACTGTAGGGATAATGATCATTAGACAATCATATGGCATAGACAAATGATTCTTGGGCATATATTTGACTTTCTTTCTCCAGCTCTCTTTTTGTGCTAAGGCATTGTACTAAAATGGGAGGTAGATGACCATGACTATGAATTCCAAATTACATCTATCTTTCATTTTTCCTATAAGACTAACTTTGCCTATAGAAAGTTCATGAGGGGGCATTGAATGTTATCTGTCAGCTCAAGCTAGTTAATATATATATATTTTTTTTTTTTACAGGTACATAATTATTGATTACATCTATTTTTACCGGGTTCCTGTTACTGCGCACACTTACGAACCCATTATTAAGCATTGTGTTTAATGTGCGTATCCATTGTCTTAACTGCGCGCAATACTTTCCCGGTGTTAAAGGGACCGAAAAGTCGCTAATCGTGGTGTTTTGGAGCTTGGCCCGGCTCGGGTAATATTCAGGAATCTCCGTACATCTTCGGTAAACGAGCACGCGATTGCAGTGATACGCATTCGACCGAAGAAAGACGAACTGAACAACCCAAATGACAAATTTTTCGCTGCTCCAAGATTGTTGTTATGCACGGCCTTGCAATAGGGGCAAGCGAATGAAATTGAACATACATGGATATCGAGCGATGGCTCCCTTTAAGATGACGTAACACAACCAAGCAGGATGCGCAGCTGAGGTGCGCCCAAACATAACTGATGAACGTCCTTAAGGAAGGCATTATATTTACATTGCTCTTTTATTGCACATTAAATGGATAGTGTTTGGCATATTCATATGTATGTTAGTGTCTTTCTTTCGAAAAAAAATGAAATAAAAGAAGATAAGTGGGCGTGTCTTAGATGAGATTAAATCTCTAAAATAGTTCTCAGAATACTGATTTTAAACCGATTTTAAGGGTATTTTATCTCACCGACTTAAAATCTCAGATTTTATCTGAGATAAAAATGAATCTCAAAATACCACCCAGAAATTTGTCCTGAAATGCACAAAATATCAACAAAGCATGCATTATAGTAAAAGAAAATATAAGAAAAGAAAGAAAGAAAAAAATGTCTACGTGAGTAAAAAAAAATAAAATAAAAAAGGATGGGACTTCAGTTGTTTTGGGAATATACGTATTGAAATTGCTTACTTTGAAAAAAATTATTGTCTGCTGTGCAGAGTTTTAACCTCTCCATCGTGGAACATAATATTACGATTGGGTTGAAGTACACATTGCTTGATTTCCATGTTTCGAGTTTTCCCATTGCTTCTTGAACAATTTGCTTCTTTGAGAGCAATTCCGTCTCTCCTTTCATATCCACTCCGAGGCTAATGAGGAACTCTTTAATCTTAGGTGGTTCACTGATATTCCATAAAATGTGTTCCAAGTCAGACATCGGTATTTCAGTGGCGGTGTTTCGCCGAAATTCTGGGGGGGGGGGGGATAAACACATTTACATATTGTTATTTCAGTATGATGTGACATGTGAATCCAAATTTTTTAATTAAAAATGTTCAAGCAAGTAGAAAATGAAAAATTGTTTTCTCTTTTAACTCTTGCAGTGCCGATGTCACGTATATGTGACAGATAGACTTGTCATTTTCATTCACCATTTGCTCAACCACAGGAAAGGTATATGGTGGTCGATGTATATCAAAATTTTGAGCATAAATCAAGCCTCTAAAAATATGATAATAATTATATGCTACCATAGAACTTTTCAGAGAAAATCGCAGATTTTTTAAAAGATATTACCTTATTTCAACATTATACAATAGTAAACATATAAGAAACCAAATAATTAATGGACAAAAAAGAAACTCAAATGTAATTTTCAATATTTTTTTTTTTTTTTTTTTTTTGCAGAAAGTTGGGTAAAGTAATAATGTTTGGTATCATAAGAAATGGTAATACATTTCCTACAATTTTTGTACACAATATTTTGTGAAATAATAGATGGTTATTGAAGTGCAGACTTTTGAAAAGTAAGCATTGATCACATTTTGGTAAAATTTTGAAGAGAGCTAAACCCCTTGGCACAGTATGAGTTAAGGCAACTCGTGAATCAGTTAAGGTGCATAAATACAAGTACAACTATAATCATCAGTAGAGTATGACAGTTCATCCTTACACCAACTCGATAGGATTCATTTCATAAATATAATAAGCAATCCCTCTATTCATCACTGAGTCACCGGCGACATCCTATTTGGTCAAAGGTCTGTGAGAACGAAATTGTCGATATCGTGAACCTTCTGACAATTAGTAGGAAGTTTCAGAAAACTGAATTTCTTCATTTCGTATATTTAGGTCAATTGCCATGTGCCAGTCAAATAACGAGTAAATAAAGATCATTTTTTATTATTATTCTTAATGGAGGGCTTGTTACATACATTATTTAGAGTTGTTGGTTCCATGACAATATACCTTCCAGTTTTTTTAAAGCTTCATGTAGACGAACAAGACGGCATTTATCATAAAGTTCGGTCCTCTGGCTGATCTTCTGATCACAGGTGTCCTTCCATCTACACAGCTGGTGGTAGTTGTCCAAATCCGTATTCCTCTGTGATGCTTCATTTTCATAAAGAGACGTTATGGCGTCGTCCAGTTTGTGTTCTTCATGGTTGTCAATGATATATTCCACGAATTTCCACATTTCCACATATGATATGTGATCTAGATGGCAAATAGAGGTGGTAGTAAATTATCACATAAATTCAGTTACATCTGTAACCTGTAGCTAGCAGTATCCGTTGAGAAAAGGTACTTCAAAAAGGATTCACGTATGTAGTAAGTAGATTCTGAGGATTTGTATTCATTCGACAATGCCAAAAGCACCAATGACTTTGTGGATAACGTAAGGTTTATCAGATGGCACATAACTGAATATGACTACATGAACTGTGAAATACCAATATTTATTTTTCTTTTTACCTTCCATATATCTCTCCTCCTTTGATAAGCCTTTACCTGTCATAAAAATAATTGAATGGTAATATCATTACGGATATGGTAATAATCTCGAGTACAGTGCTCAATGAGAACGTCTTTGATATCGCGGTCATTTAATTGATTCTTGAGCACGATATATGCACCATCTTCCATCCCTGGAGGGTAAGTTACAATGAAGGCATACACGGCAAATGCAGTATAAAAATTACTTTCAGCATCTCCCAGGTCCTCATTCTCAGCGGGGTTGGGAGGTGCAAATATCTACCATTTCACGAAAGAACTTCGGCTCGGCTACAAAACTTTCTGATATCAACAACCACAAACAGTTACCCCTCGTATTTAACTTCTCTATCTAAAATAAGTGCAATGGTTATAATATAATAAATAAACAATGCAGTTGTAAACCTGAGAAACATGTTTTAAAAATCAATTCAATCATGCGTAATTTCATTTCATTGAAGCGAAGGATTAAGAAGCAAAAAAATTGCAATTTATTGACCTAAGTTTTAACGTTTGTATGCGTAGTGAGAATTTTTTAATAAAAATCATACACCTTTGGAATAAATGCACTAAAAGATGTATCGGCAGGAATGCCAATAATTCATACTTTTACCTATGATATGATATGTGATCTAGATGGCAAATAGAGGTGGTAGTAAATTATCACATAAATTCAGTTACATCTGTAACCTGTAGCTAGCAGTATCCGTTGAGAAAAGGTACTTCAAAAAGGATTCACGTATGTAGTAAGTAGATTCTGAGGATTTGTATTCATTCGACAATGCCAAAAGCACCAATGACTTTGTGGATAACGTAAGGTTTATCAGATGGCACATAACTGAATATGACTACATGAACTGTGAAATACCAATATTTATTTTTCTTTTTACCTTCCATATATCTCTCCTCCTTTGATAAGCCTTTACCTGTCATAAAAATAATTGAATGGTAATATCATTACGGATATGGTAATAATCTCGAGTACAGTGCTCAATGAGAACGTCTTTGATATCGCGGTCATTTAATTGATTCTTGAGCACGATATATGCACCATCTTCCATCCCTGGAGGGTAAGTTACAATGAAGGCATACACGGCAAATGCAGTATAAAAATTACTTTCAGCATCTCCCAGGTCCTCATTCTCAGCGGGGTTGGGAGGTGCAAATATCTACCATTTCACGAAAGAACTTCGGCTCGGCTACAAAACTTTCTGATATCAACAACCACAAACAGTTACCCCTCGTATTTAACTTCTCTATCTAAAATAAGTGCAATGGTTATAATATAATAAATAAACAATGCAGTTGTAAACCTGAGAAACATGTTTTAAAAATCAATTCAATCATGCGTAATTTCATTTCATTGAAGCGAAGGATTAAGAAGCAAAAAAATTGCAATTTATTGACCTAAGTTTTAACGTTTGTATGCGTAGTGAGAATTTTTTAATAAAAATCATACACCTTTGGAATAAATGCACTAAAAGATGTATCGGCAGGAATGCCAATAATTCATACTTTTACCTCCCCCCCCCCCCACCCCCCCCCCCCCCCCCCCCCCCCCCCCCGCGGTTACTCATACCATTCTAGGCTGTTTAATACGATAACCTTTTACGTTGAAAGTCGAGTTAGGTTCCGGATATCATGTTTATAATCTGTAAACCTTCAAATAAAATGGCTTACCCCGCCTCCGTAACCTCATCCAGATGAGGAGTATCACTGTAAGGCATATCATAATCGCTGTAGATACAAATATGATAAAGACGATTTAACGACTGAAACAAAACTGCATTAATATGTTCGTTTTTAAAGAATTTGCTTGTACTAATTTTGGGAGAATCAGTATTAATTCAGCTGAATTCATAGAAACTAATTAGTTCTTCTCAAAATTTATAGTTTTCTACGTTTAGTTCTCATTTATACAATATTCCGTGTTACAGATCTAAATGGCATAATTATATCATCACAATCATAGCATATTTAGTATCATTATTGTTGTTGCTGCTGCTGCTGTTTCTTTTCATATTTATCATAGCAGAATCGCAAAGACTTTCAAGAAATCAACCAAATGGCAATTATTGTATTACAAGTCACTCTGTAGTTCTCACATTTAAAAAGGGGATGCACTAGGCTGTTTGATTTACAGCTAGGTTGATTCCTTTAATATATTATTATCATTATTTTGCTATCGTGTTTCATTATTATTGGTTACAGTAGCAGCAGCAGCATTAGTTAGTAGTAGTATTATTAGTATTAGTAGTATTTTTCATCAGGCTACAATAATAGGTTTGACATTATATTTGTTGTGTACTTACGGACTAGGAGAACTGTAAGTATAAGTGAGTTGCCCTGCTCAAGCAAACGAACTGATGCATAAATTTCATCATTTAGGCCTAAACCTGGAATCCCGGATGCAATGCATTTGTACACGTCTTTGCTTTTATCTGCAGAAATCGTTATACTTTTGTTCTTCGTTCCATCTGTGTTGTTCCATGTTTGGGTTTCAGAATATTCCAGCTTTCTCCACCCATGCATAAAGAATAAGTTGATGTCTGGATAGTATTTTGTTGCGTGACATGTCAGAGTAATAGACGAGTCTGTGGTGATGATGCAGTTCGTGTGGTCTTCCACAGGACATCCTTCAATAGTAGGAAAGGGTTCCGTTGGTTGGGCTGAATGTCATGAAAGTTACAGAGAGATTAAAATAAGAAAGATGATTACGGAAAGCCTTCAAGACCGACAACCCATGAGACAGTCTTGTAGCTTCAGGCTGGTTGTCGGTCTCGTGATTTTTTTTGTAAAGAATACCTATAAGGCTCGACAAGAATACACACGTATTCCCTTCGTCTCGTTGTTGTTCTTAGGCTCATACTATTCTCGAGCAGTAGCTGATAATACAAGTTTTGTGTGTGTGTGCTATTGGAACTAGGTAGGAGACAAAGCTTAGAGGAAGGAATATACATGCATAGAGAGTAAGCACAGAGTACGCATTGGAATGGAACAGAAAGAGAAAGAAAAAATAGATAGAAATGGAGCTCCCTATACTGATTTTTAAGCCTACACATCATTAAAAATAAACTTACTGAATACCGTCAGCGTGGTAGCATCCCGGTACGTAACGTCTGTGTCAAAGTCGGTCACCTCGCAGAAATATTTATCTTCGTGTTGGATCGTCACATCATAGATGACAAGTGAATATTCGTTGGTAATATCAAACAAACCTTCGTCATATCCACGTCCACTTCGTGCAAGGACATGGCTTGACAAGTTCAAAGAGACCATAATTTCGTTCGGACTTTTTAACCAGGAGGCCTTCTTTGGACGAATATTCACCTGGCATGGTAAAATATGAGTTTGACCCATCCGCATAGCCACAGAGGGCTCTGTTTTTACGGCGATATCTGTGTAAATAATTATCAAAAAAGAAGAAAAGAGTTTTATTAAGTCATCTCTACTGGCATATTCTTTTATTGGAGAAGCAAAGTCCACATAACGATATTCTGGAATGTATAAACATTGTCATGGAATAATGCTTTCTTGATTTAATTTAAAAGTTTTGGAAAAAGACTAAGAAAAGAAGTTCCGTAAACCATGTTTTTTTCCTCCTTCAGCAGTTTGCCCTCGAAGACAGCAGTTTGTTTACAGTTATAGCCGTAGTTTGAAGTTTGAACTAAATATTTCCGTTAGGTATGTTAACCTTTATTATTATTTTCTTCGTCTTTAGAGAGAGGGGGAAAAGGATTTAGAAGCAAGTAAGAGAGGTTCTGAAAAATAATCTCACTTATGTTTTCATAGCGTGATGTAGATTGTACATGTAGTACCGTGGTGACCTACGGAGGTTTGTTTTATTGATTCAGAAGTTCATGCATAAGTATAGAAGTGTTTAAAAGGGAAATTTCCTCAAAGTAATTTTAAACACAGTTTTTGTGTAGTCGTTTAGACTTTAGAAGAATTGGTTATGTCAATTTAGCATAGTTAATAGGAATTGTTGGTTCTTTTGTGGAATTAGGATTGAACTATTTTTTATTGTGTATGCATATTATGAAAGTTATTTCGTAATGATGTTGTTGTTGTTGATTAGTGTTTTATGGCAATCAGTCAATTTTGACTATTATCACCAACTATATATATATAGATATATTTTTTAAAACAAAATTTAATCATTTGAATAATATAATTGACTTCTCTCTTCTTTTTTCGTATTTTTTTTTAAAGTTATTATATTATATATATTTATATATATATATATATATTTTTTTTTTTCTTTAAAGATAAAATAGTATCATGCCAGGTTACCGAGTCCTGTCGGTTCTAAATTGGCACCGTCCTGACAAACCTGCTCGTGTTTTGTACGAAGGTTTCTCGGAAACAAGTTTCCTATGTCTCTCGGGTGCAGACAGGCGGCTCCCTTTGGGATACCTCAATATCTTGAAACTCGAAAGGAAAAGAATAAACAAAATCAAGGAAATCAAAGAAGGTTCTTTTCCGAGAAAATTGGTTTCGCGCAATCTCGCATTTCTATCAAAAGGAATTTAATAACAAACATTTATAGCAAGTGCACTGATCTTTACTTTTACATAATGACTGAAAAAAAAAAAACATAAGCAAACAAAATATGGGCTTTTAATGAACTTGGTGCTGTTAATCTTAATAAGATACTGATAGAAATAAAAACTACTCAACAAACCAAATGTTTTCAAGACAAGCCTGAAACATGGAAAAGACTTATTTTCCATAATTATGATATGCCTGTCATAGGTAACAGACTTATAATACACATACCCTGTACGCGTAAAATACTCCTGATCCTTTTAAAAGAAAAGGGTCTATTAATATATGGAATTCTATACCTGTAATGTCCCCTTCAGTGGGATATTACTGTCAATACTTGAAAAGGAAATCAAGTTAAAAAGGGTTTGCAATTGTATTCTACATTCCTCATAGATGACCGTTTTGGGGTCAAAAATTTCTTGTGATGAGACAAAACATGAAATACCCTTATCCATAATGTATATATATATATATATATATATATATATATATATATATATATATACATATTACATACACATATTTGTTTAACCTTTGTGGTTATTCAGTTATTTTCAACTGCTAAAAAAAAAGAAGACCAAAACAACAACACTCGGATGTGTATTCTGCATCTCGTTAAGGATGCTCATTTTTGGTCAAAACGTTTCGTTCTTTGAACGAAACGAACAACTGCATTTTGTATTTTTGAATCTGTTGATTTTAAAAGTCCTTGAATCTCTTCAGGGTTAATACAATTTGTTTCAGAAAGGAGCATAGCTCTTTCTATAATATATCTCGGGCACTTTGCCATATAGTGTTCAACAGTTTCTATCACGGGGCATGAACTACAATGTCCCGTTGGGTGTAATCTCATTCTGGCTAGATCTTCATTAAGACCTACACATCCAAGTCGTAGTCGACGGATAATCTTTTCTTTTGCTCGCCCTAATTTACAATTATAGGTCGGTGAAACCGAGCTTTGAATCTTTTTGTAATGCGTGGTAGAAGAATTGTTCTGCCATCTTAATTGCCATTGGTCATTAAAATATTTCACTAATATTCCGTTCACTTCTGATAGTGTGAGGTAGTTTATTATTTCTATATGTTTACTGAGAGCGGCCTTGGCGAGAAAGTCCGCACATTCGTTTCCTGTTGTTCCGCAATGGGAGGGAATCCATTCAAAGAAAACTTCAATATTTTTGTATTTAAGGTGTGTTAAACTAATAAGTATTTCTGAAATGAAATTTTCTTCTTTTTTGTTCTTTATAGCTACTAACGCGCTTAAAGAATCACTAAATATAACTGCTCCTACATAGATGTCTAATTGTTCCAACCAGTTTAGAGCGAGCATAATAGCCGCCAATTCTGCTCTATAAGAAGATGTACCGTTTGACAATCTCTTGGATTGTTGATATGAAAAAGAAGGTACACAAAAAGCTGCCGAACAGCGTCCTTCTTGGGGGAGCTTTGAACCATCTGTGAATATGTGGAGTTGGTAAAGCCATTTTGTGTTTATCAGCTCTAGGCTTTTCTGTTGTAAAAATAATGGATTATCAGTTTTGTTAACCTGGTGACTCAAATCAGTTGACACAATTGGTTCTGTAAACAACCATGGGGGAAAGTTGGGGCTTTTGAATTTTTCTATGAGAGGGCTTCTCGTGCATTTCAGTTTCATTGCGCGGATGAATAATATCTAGAGATGAAGTGATAGGCCGCCTTGGCTAGGTTTATTTCAAGAGTTTAACATAAGGTAAATTAATTATGGGATGGTTCATATTTCATTATGGAGTTTAACATTGGAATTTAGAAAGATTAGAGGCCTGATTTCATTCCCAGTTTAGCTGTTTTGTGTTCTGATTTATAAGGAAAATGTGAAGTCTGATTAGAATAAGAAACTTAGTAAAAACTTTACTTCAAGGTTCTGAGATTTCACAAGTAATTTTTGAGTTTGTTTGCAGTTTGAAAAGGACGTACCTTTTGAGGTTGTAATTATTTAGATAACTGGTTTAAGGGAGAACTGATGAATAATACAATTTAATCACTTGTGGTATTTTTATATCTCATGATGTGAAAGTTATTTGGAAACCTTATATTTAGTGTACTTTGATTATTTTTGTTTTTTATACAGATATCCAACCAGCCTGTATCCAACACAGTTGTTGAATAAACCCTACAAATGATGATCAAATCCATGACTGTGTCACAGTTCATCGTTTATCAATTGCAGCAACGTGTTTCTTACCGTTTCATAACAAACATGATAATCTTTAGTGCAGCATATCATATATCAGATATATTTCAAAATCCGGGCTTCTTCTTGTATGTCATGTAATCATATTTTCGGTGCAAACACAAGCCTACATGCAAAATGCTGTATGAAATATCATGCAGTGAATGGGAGATTTTAAAATGTATGATAATGTTACATAATAATAACTGCAGAAAGGTCACGATAACATGGACCTACAGAAAAGGTGATGGAATAGCAAATTGGGATAATAATTGAATGATGACTGCGTGTTCATAATAAAATCACACCTCTAATGTGATCAGATTTGAGTCACTATAGCTAGGTTATTGTTGTGTCATTAAAATGTGTTACAGCAATCACCTAACTCTAATTCTATCCCTTTTCAATAGCTATAGAATTCCAGTGATATACCTACGTACGCTCCATGGTCTATATGGAAATAAGAACTCTGATGCAAAAAAAAAAAAAAAAAATTGATCTGAAAATGTCTATAGGAATACTTCAACAGAAATCGAATGCGTTTTCTGTGACTTCGTTTTAACATGCAACCATCTTTATGTTTAAGAGATTCAGCAGGAAGTGGTAGCTCCTAATTAACCGATAGGTATATCCACTATTATATTCATACTTCTTGTGCGTCCTTCTCATTCCACATGGTATAACTCACCTGTTACTGTGACATCGGTGTAGTTATCTATGAGAACTCCGTACTGGTTTGAAACTAGACAAATGTAGCGTCCTGAATCCATATTCGTGACGTTTTTGATGATTAGCGAATAATTCTCATCCATGTCGCAGCTCCCATCTTCATATCTCGGACCACTCTTCTCATCAGGGGTCCAAGTCATCAGAGTTGGTGCTTCCCACGAATCATACCCTTTCATCCAATATACGGCGTAAGGGGCACCACTAAATCGGCAAGTCAAGATACCCCTGCTGCCATTGACGAGCGTCTTCTTGATTTCCGTGTAAACTTTGTCATCGGGAATCTCCTGCGGTGATCCAAAGACTTCGGAAGTAAGAATATATAAGGTGCATGTGTAAATACTATGAAATAATTTCTCCCTCCAAAGTATTGATATGATCTCGCTGAAAGCTGAAAGTTTGCATGAAATTCCGTCACCCATCACTCTTTTTAACAATGTTTCAAATTTCAGAATAGACCTCCATCATCAAATTCATACTACACTCTTAAAATGTTAGGCAAATTTAGTTGGGCAACTACTAGTTGGTGGAAAATTTACCAATAATTTCTGAGCTTTTTAAATCAATTCAGCTTAAGCATGCTTGACCAATTTGCAGCAGTTATCTTGACATAATAATTGGATACATCTGATATTTACCAACAATACTTGAAAACCTAGGGTTGGGCAAAAAAAGGTTGCCCAATCTTTAAACCTCTTTTATCAAGTTGGGTAATGTTTGTTGGGCAAGTAATGGTTGGTCTAAAACTTTACCAAACGATGAAAGAGAAACTTTACCCCGAATCTGATGTAGGGTAAAAAGAAATACCCAAACATGGGTAAAGATAAGTCGGTCGTCGGTCGTCGGTCGGACATTAAATGGCAATCCAACCTTGGTAATGAGATGATTTGTGTGAAAGCAGAAAAATAAGAAAAACAGGATAGTGAAAGTTTGAAAGAAATCGGACGAGGAATAAGAAAGTTATGGATGTTTGAAAAATGAGATCACTACATCTATGCGAATCTCAAATTGGCAATTTGGTGATTCGATTGTGACATTTTTGTGGACAATTCTCCCATTTGTCGTACACAAAAATATTAATTTGCGATTTTCTACTAGGCGCTTTTACCCTCGGGGCAGTACTCAAAATATATTGGAGTTAGCATATTGTTATAGGTCTTCATGAAAGAAAAAGATACTACTAAATAACACATTTAAAAAAAAATGTGACATTATAGTCATTTTGTGTGTTGGAGCGAATGGGGGAGTTGTCCACAGCTACATCACAGTGACATTACCTATTCGGCCAATTTGAAATTCCCATATGTATAGTGATTACAACTTTCAAAAATTCATAACTTTCTTATTGCTCTTCCGATTTCGTTCAAACTTTCACCAATCTGCTTCTCTGATTTTTCCTCTTTCTTTCAAAGCAACTTGATATTAAGGTTGGATTTCCCTTTAAATACCAATATCAACACTCTAAAATATTAGGTATTAAATTGAGTATTAAACTACTGGTTGGTTAGAGAATTGTCCAATTATAGGCTCGTTTAACCATTAATCAAACCCTTGAAATATTTGGTATATTAAGTTAGGTAACTCCTGCCTGTTTAACTAAAATGCCCTATTCTATATTTCAGCACCACAGGCTTTGACCAATTTGAATCAATGTACTTTTTTACACAACTCGCGGGTAGATATTCACCAAGAATACTTTTAAAAATTTCCATGGGCTTTTACCTACTACATGTACTAGTTGTGTAATTTCATCCGATTCTTCTTTTGGTACAATGAGTTTGGCAAATGCTGGTTGGACAAAATTAATTCCGCAACCACAGAGCATTTAGATTACCCAACATGAGACGGCAAAATTTTTATCAATAGTTTACAGGTCAGTATGCCGACAAGTGTTGGTTGCAAATTTGTTGATTCTATTATTATTCCAAATATTATATGATGATTGCACTGTAGTATGAAAAATATCCAAGATTAAAAGGATAAATATACTGTAAGGGCTCATTATTACTCCCATACCACCTAAAGTATATTTTTATATCCATTTTCACGGATATCGTTACAATGTGGTTACACAAGAAACGCAGATTAGCAATCAACAGAGACTTAAAATTTTTCATATAGTTGTATTATAGTGAATCTACAAAGATAACTTTAACTCCCACTTACCAATCAGAAACAATGCAAGCACGAATAATCCTGCAGCTATTAGTGCTATTTTGGAAGCCATATTGTCTATTGTGATTTGTGTGAAGCATACCCCGGTTGCACATAGGCCTACTGTGTCGTATACACTTGGTTGAGGAATAGATTAAATATTGACTATTATCATGTCAATATGTACTTGGCAGTCACCCAAGACTTCACATTTAATATTAAACAAACAGCAGCATGCAGGGCAAAGGCGGCGCTAGGGGGGGGGGGGGGGGGGGGGGGGGGACAGTACCCCTTCACTTTTTCAAGTACCCCAAAAGTGCCCTTTTTTACTTCTGAAAAAGTGGTTATTTTCACTTTGGCAAGTGCCCCTTTTTACTTTTAAAAGTACCCGTTTTTACTCCCAATAAATGCCCTTTTGTACTTCTGATAAGTGCCCTTTTTCAAATCTGATGAGTGTCCTTTTTAAAATTTGTGAGCTAAATAGAAGAACTGTTGGATTACAAAGCATGACATTTTTTGTATAGGTTTTACTTCATTATAAGTGATGTCGTACTATTACTGGATATGTACTTAAAAATCGTCCATGTCTTACTGAACCACTTCCTCTCTGTAAAGGATATCTATGCAATTCTAGGGTCTCCGAGTTAGTCTAGCGGTACGAAAATTGAGGGCGTCTCTCTGACGTATATCATATTTGATGGATTATGTATGTAAAACCTAATTGCACACGCAGACATACATCCACACAGGCTTCTAATATACGCGTCATAAAAAAATCTTTAACATTCAGATAAATCGTCAACTCAGTTGGGACAGTCAGGTGATCTTTAAAATGCTTTTTTTTAAAAGATGAAATATAATACATTTTACTAGACTAGTGAAATTACATTAAAAAACTATAGATGGATGCACAATGAACCAGCAATTTATATCACTAATAAAATGTGTGATATGCAGGCAAGATCCCCCCCCCCCCTCCGTTGAAATCGTCCCCGTACACACAAAGAAATAACGACCTCTAGTCATACCAATAGATATGAAGTAGAATCAATAACCTTAAAAAAGTTTTATAGAAAAGAAATATTTTAATAAACTTTATATTATTTCCTAGGAAAAAATAGAGGACATCAAAGAGAGGAAAGAACAAGATGGACAATGGTAAAGCAAGTATAAAGCGAACCACTATCCGGGGAAAATAATATGAATCTAAGAGTAAATGCGTCTAATCTAGTCATGATAATAAAGTGCCATATTCATAATCACTACAGCATATTCCATATATGGAGGGGCTTCATTCATTGTTTACTTCTTAATCTGCAAATGTTTGACCTGACTCACAACCCAGCTTGGGTGATTTAAAACTGTATGGTTTTCAAATAAAATTAATATATAACTGAGATAGAGGGTAAACCGTTACCCACGAATATGTTAATACTTTTTAGTGTATGAAATGCGTTAATAGGCCTTTATCCCAAGTCTAGACACCAAGGTTTTCAACTCCCTATTGGAGGCTAATTTAGAAACCAAAGAAGCTTATTTACGAATACTTTACTAGATACTTCTGATACTTTACTATGGATACTCAAACCCCTTGTAAGCTTATGTTAGTCTCTTTGTTTGACTCCATTATTACAACCTCTCAGCACTAATTAATTACTGTGGTTGAAATAGAGCAACAACAACAACATCTAAAACAACAAAAAGGTAACATACCTTCTTGACTTAATTATCATAACCCCCCCCCTTTTTTTTTTCTAAATTAAGACAAGGTTCCCTGGTCGTCTAAAATGCTGCCAGTCTTTGGATATTGATTCATAATTTATGGTATACTTTCTTCATTTGCTACCGATGAATTCGAAGTAGGAATTCTCATTATCTCTTGTTTTCTTATTACATGTAAGTGGGGGAAATTCAGGCTAGCATTTCAACAACATTATTGCTTAATACGACATACACCTCTTTTACTTGATGTGGATATTTAATTCTTTGTGACATAATGAAAATTCACGGCTTTTTGTACCTGTTTTAATTTTCTACTTAGGATATAATTATTACATGAATGATGAATTACACAAAAGTTACATAAGCTAGCTGGTTCATACTTGTTTTACGTTTCGCTCGTTGAGGTTCCTTTATTGTAATGTTTCAAAGTTTACATTGTAGAGTACCATGATAGAAATGTCCCCTAAAAAGGATTTGCTCTTCAAATGCCCTCGCATTCAAAATATGACACGTAACAGCTGAAATGTTCGGGCCGAACATTTGTGCGTAGTCCTATATACACATTTCTGTGTGCAGTGCATTTGGTTCTCTACGGGATTGTGTCATTTTCTTATCATTCTGGTGATTCCATGATATAGAAAAAGAAATGGGAGTTCCAGAAAAGTATAGTAATGTTGATATATATATATTTTAGTTGATATGTTCAAATTGTCCGTCCATACTCATATATACAATACAAGAAATTCTTATTATTATGGCGTCATTATTCCAAGAGTAAAAACAGAATGTGGTAAACGTGCTCTTTCAGTTGATGGTGCTCTTCTGTGGAATAGCCTGCCCCTTCAGTAGTCTGCAAGCACAGACCCCAATTTGACACTTTATCAGAAAAATGATTGTCTTGAGAGAAGCCTAATTCAGCTACCTCCTGGTCGTGTCAGGAGCAGCTAGAGCACATGACCTATGATAGTCTTACAGTTCAGACACTCTTTTCCGACTGACCAGGGTTTGTGCCTGCAAATTACCCCTTCGGTGCGGAATGCCCGAAGCAAGAACGTATTTTGTTCTCAATATTTGAAACAGTGCTTTTCTGTGGAATAGCATGTCCCACTCTGTGCGGAATGCACAGAGCAAGAATGTATTTTGTACGTACTCAGTATTTGAAACAGAGTTGTTAAAGATAAGATTACCTTTTTTTCACTTGTGAATAAACGCTATAAATCGTACCTGATATCGTACCTTTTAATCGGAATAGATTATAATATGAACATACTGATTTGTGTAGTATATAATAGATGGTAAAGTTGATTGGGTTTGTCAGTATATATACATGTAGTTGACTTGGTAATTATAATTTATTTAACAGAAAATTTGTTGTGGGTTTTGCTATTTCTGCAACTTTCATTCCAAGCAAGTGAATTCTGGCACACATGACCTCTTTTCACAAATCGTGGTCATAGTATCACATTAGCAAGATTATTAGGCGGGGGGGGGAGGGGGGGGGGGGGGGGGGATGCTTCCAGCTTTCATCAAATTCAGTCAGTTTCCGGATCTTCAGGCTTCGCTAAATGCAGGTTAAAATTGTTATCATCTTGTCTCTTTCCGTACTTAATTCTTTTGCTGAAATGTTTTCTCCTGTTTGTTTTACTTCAAATGAGTTATATTTATGTTGTTGCATGTTCATGATTGTTATCTTGTTTTATACAGGGCCCCCTGGAAAACAGTACTGTGCATGATTAATGAAATTATGTCATGCTTATCGTTAATGATTATGGAATGTAATGGAGCGGATTCTATCTTCGATAATGCTACTCGAATTATTATTAAACCACGGAATACCGCTTACAACTTTGTTTTGTTCTCATTATTTGTCTGGAATGGGATAATAAGTAACATCATTTCTTTTTTCAAGTATGGCAGAGGGTCCAAATACATGCAATGTGACGCGTACAATGCGCAAATCTTTTGATGTTATTGATGAACAAGAGTATCATCGAAGTTTGCCAGAGAGCAATGATTTTCATCTTTTATTATCAATTGTCTTATTATCTTTAGTGAGAAATCGGTTTGAAATTCACATCAAATCATTATCGGTACTGGTTGCCATAGACTACTCACATGGTTTTAGGTGTAAAGACAAGGTAAGCATTGAAGCTTGGAAGGGGGAAGGGTCGTGTGGATGGGAGATACTTGGCCGTTACTTGACTGTAAGCAAGCTAGTCACTTGGTTGGTTCAAGGAGGTTCTGTGATAACTCCTTGGTTGGTTGCTTTAGTTTTTTGGTTTATTTTTCCTGGCTGATAAGAACGCATATGCTTGTAAGTAAGCAGCTAGGGTTCCGACAGCTTTTAAAAAGCCCTCTACGAGGGACTTGGTAACAAAAATTAATGCCTTACATAAAAGAACTGGCGCATCCAATTTGAACCCAGGTCATCCCAGTCACAAGACCACTCCTCTACCAGTGAGCCCTCGTGCCCCCACTTGACTGTTGGCTCACCAAAAATAAAAAAAGGAAAAAAATAAAAAGATAACAAATTAAGGGAAATTGGTGAGCTAGCTAACAGCACCTTTTTGTTTCTTCTTCTCCTCCTTCTTCTTCCCATAATGCAGGTATGGGTAGCCGTATTTCAAGAGGGGGTGGGTCTAGATATCGAAACGGTAAGTAAACTGATGAAACTTTTTTTTTGTCAGGGCTTTTTTCGAATCAAAAGGTTTGGGTAAAAAAAAAGATCATTTCCAAATTCTGTTGATATCCCATAGATCACCCAGCGCCATCATTTTCTTCCAATTCATATTATGATCAGGCTGGTCCACCTACTTGACTTAAGAAAATTCCATTTGGCCGAGAGTAATTAAATGGGCCATATCTATGAATACTAGTTAGGACCTATTTTTTAATTTTATTTTTTGTAGCTTAAAAAAAATCAGTTCAAGAACCGCATATTACGTTAGTGTAACAGTAGAAAGGGCGGCGATTTCTTTTCACGGCGGGGGGGGGGGGGGGGGGGGGTCTTTGATGGTTCAATTCCCCCCCCCACACACACACACACAAATAATAAGTAAAATAAACTGAAACAAAAATTGATAGATACATAAATCAATCAAAAAAAAAAAGAAGATAAATTAATAGATAAACAAAAAATTAATAAAAAATTGAAAAAGAGAATATTTTTCATTTCATATTATAAAATTTTTATTTTTTAGCGGACTCCTTGATAAATTATGTTTCTTGTATTCATAACACCTTGTATTTCTCTGTAACTGCAGAAAGTATCCTAAGTCACTCAATGTTTGTAAATATACTTTCGATTAGTTTGAACAATAAAGTATACTTGCTTTATAAAAAAATGCGATGTTGCATTGCGACCGAAGGAGACAATCTTACTGACTGGAATAGCTTTTTAGAACACTTTCGATCACACAGGCAAATCCAAGCGTTAATCACTATTAACACAAATGTTTGATTTTCGGGGAGAGGTCTTGGCAAAACCCAAAATTGATCCCAACAAGAGGCGTCCCTTGTCCCCCTGAATAGCTGACCCTGCAATAGGTCCTAAAGAGGGGGGTGGGGGGGGGGGGGAGGGTTACATTGTCTATTGTGAAACACAGGCGTATCTCTGCCCAAATAATTCCTACGGTTAATATATCTTCCGAAATATCATCCGGTTTTTAATTACTGGTATGCGGGGAAGCGAGTGAGAAAATTTCGTATTTTAAATAGTGAAAGTTTGCATTTTAGAGCACTTAAGAGCCTGAACATTGTGTTGCCGCCTTGTGTTACATTTTCTTATCCTTAAATGAAAGGCCTCCCAGCATTGTACGACTGTGTGCAATTTCTCCAAGTCACTTCAATCACTATCATTTACATTTTACCTTGTCTTATAGATCTTTTGGCATATGTGGAGCTGTGGAAATTAGTGCAATATGCTTCCGAAAACAAAGAAACTCACAAACTTGACAATGCTATGGCAGCTCTGTATAGCCATGAAATTGGCAGCTCAAGAACGATCAGGGATGAGGAGTATTACTACCAGAAACTCTGTAGATGGAAAGACATGTGTGAAGAGGGAACCAACCAGAGAAACACGTTACATGAAACACTCTGTAAAGAAGGCTTGGAAAAATCAATACTCTGTTTGAAAGGTATAATAAAGATATAACATAAACTAATCTTATGAATCAATATTATGATTACACAACGAATCAAGCAGTTATATCTTCCATAATTTGATAAATAATCGCTTTGCATTCTCTGTATTCGCAGGTTTGTTAACCTTTTAATTTGCCGCGAATAAAATGATGTTTCCCAATATAAGCGATTCGTATATGAGTGAGAAACAAGTCAGAAAGACAAGATCGATTGCAAAAGGATTCGTACTTGCTAGAGAAAACCCGGCAGGGTATTAACAATCATTTTGTTGCATCATATTCTACTAAATCAATAATATAGTATCTCACTCTGGGTTATCTTTATTTTTTGTTCCATCAGATTTCCAAGGAATCACGACTGTAGAAATATGTCCATTTGATTTGGAGCATATTTTATGGGAGATTGGTCAAGAAGACAAAATTAGGAATTTCCTCAAAAGCCTCGGGGTAGATCCACCTAAAAGAAAAACAGGGCCAGGCTTTTTTCCTACATGGATGTTTGTTCAGGAAGCACTGGACAAACTGATACCATGGAAGAAAAGGAAGCGACGCATCAACCCTATTATAATGTTGAGTTCTACATTGGAAAAGCTGAACCATGTCTCAGCAAACAATTTCTTTCAAAGTAGGTTATTTTCGTAAATATTTATTTGTTTTGTTTTTGTTTTTGTTTTTGTTTTTTTATTTTATTCCTTTCAATCAACTTTGAAAAAATTCTGTAAATTTTCTACAGTTGAATTTCATATCATATGAAAGAACAATTTATTTGCTTTTCAATGATACCTTGGTCAGGTTTCCAGGGTCACGCATCACTGAACATTATTGTCTTCGAAATTTTGTGCAAAAATCTAGTTGGTTCACTTTCTTGTAAAACACAGTAGGCAGCATTTGGGTTGAATGCTTTGTCAACTTGCTTGGTTGCTATTCATTGCCATTCTTTAGTAACAAAACTCATTGTGATTGAGTTTATGCCTTAATAAAGAGACTTTGATATGGAATTCACAAGTCTCTGAACAAATTGTAAGCCACAAACTTAAACAGAGAAGAAGTGAGATCATAAGAGAGCACAGAGAACATTTTCCTTTGT
The DNA here is from genome assembly GCA_025618425.1 of Heliocidaris tuberculata. Taxonomy (NCBI): domain Eukaryota; kingdom Metazoa; phylum Echinodermata; class Echinoidea; order Camarodonta; family Echinometridae; genus Heliocidaris; species Heliocidaris tuberculata. The sequence goes on along the minus strand of CM046833.1, from coordinate 252,200 downwards.
CTCAAGTCCTGCAGGCATCTTCCCCCGATTTTCCACAAAAAGCTGACATTTGTGAAAATCACCAAAGTCATATCTTTAAACACATACATGACCCCCCTCCCCTTCTTTGTGCTCTTTTTCTTCAATTTGCATTGCTTTGTGAACTGGCAATTCTTGTGGTTCGCACGGGTTCTTTGGCATGAAACCTTGTTAAGGTTCACCCAGACTGTCTTCTTGTAAAACGTTTCCTATTTGAAAAGGAGTTTACAAAAATCCTGAAGGTTGGGTTAGTAACATTTCTGTAACACAAATTTGAGTTAATGGAAAAAAAACTCATCCACAACTAGAATTGGAGCACCCAGGCCATTACACAAAAGGCATCTCCTTGACATCATGCCTATTTTGTTTTACAAGAAAGTGAACCAACTAGAATTTTCCACAAAATTTTAAAGGCATTGGTGTTTAGTGATGCGTGACCCTGGAATCCCAGACGAGTTACCACTAGGAAGGATATTAATTACTCTTCCATATCACATGATTTTTCATAGTCTATTAATTTATAGTTCATATCAGGAATTTTTCAAATTTGGGTTTCACAAAGAACACTTATTTGGATCCAAAATTAGATTGGACTGTTGATTAATATTTAGGATTTTATCCTGACAAGAACTTGAAATATTCAAAATCTGTGAAAAAAATAAAGATTAAATAAAATGCATTGATTAATTAAAACAAACATTCAAAATTGAAAAAAAGAAATACATAAAGAAACAGTCTTAATAAAATGTCATATCAGGATATCATATATTGAAAAATAACAAAGGGTGATTCTTTGAGGGTTGTTTTGGCAATAGACAAGGCCATTTGAAAGATTATTTAAACATGCTGTTCGGCCGCTTGGCCCTGAAGATGGATTATTAAATAAACTGACTGCATTACAAGTCGAAAAATAGCCCAACTTTTGTATAAACATGAAAAACCCAGATTCCTTGAAAATGAAAGATGAACAAATGAAATAATGATAAGGCATAAAGTTTTATCTTCTGTAACATGTTAAAACCAATGAAGATATACTTTAGGGAGTATTTCAATCGCTACCGACTGATTTCTATTCGCTTATTATTTGTTTTTCGGGCAATCCCCCTTTTCAGTACCTGATGAGAAAAAGCAAGATTTAAACAGATATCACGTTCCAGCAATATACCCGAGACTTCTTACGAAATCACTGCCAGATATTAACAAGGATCCTTGAATCAACTGACGAAACTTCTAGTATTACTGTCAACGAAACCCTTGATGAAAATTGCCTGGGTCTCTTCAACATGGAGAAAATGCTACGTGACTGGTGGGAAAGGCAAGAATGCAGCAATCACAAAAAGAGATGTCTACTGGATACTACACTTGTTGTTGTGCGCCAGGAATCTCAGAAAGATACAGAATGTACAGGTAAATTGCAAACCCACAACGTAAAATCACACTATTCATGATACAAATCAACATTTTTTTCATAAACTTTTAACGTTTTATAATGTTGATATACATTTTAAAAAAATATATATATAGTCATATAGAAAAGAGTTAGGTCATTGCCCTTCGGTGATGGAAGGCAGGCACAGAAATACGGATCAGAAGGATCAGTTGAAAGAGGGCTTAGCCTGAACTGATCAAGGAAAACTTACACTTATCAACCTGGACTAGCAGCTTCATAACGCTTGTACACTGATATAGCGTGACGTCGGTGTCTAACTTGCAAGAATACAGAACTCGAAATAGCCGAGGCTGAAATCAGAGTAATTCTGATTAATGGCGGATGTGACTTGGGAAAAGTGACATTTTGTCTCTGTACCAGGACTCCGATTAACCTGGCATGATGGTCTATAGTCTAAAAGAAACTTGCAGTGTCAGCCCTTATGACTACCTTATATCTAGTCCGGTACTAACGTAATTTATTAAGTTTATATGCCTTAATTTGATACACTTAGGTTTCAGGAAAATATAACTCATTAGTTCAATCCGCACTGCCGTACTTGTATATCATAAGACACAGTGGCGGATTCAGGGGGGGGGGGCAATCCCGGCCGTGCCCCCCCCCTTTTGAGGGAAAACAATGCAATGTGCCCCCCCCCCTCATTTGCGATTGTGCCCCCCCCCCTTTTCGAGCAGAAAACCTTTTTTTTTTTTTTTTTTTTTTTTGCTGGTCCGAGAATTATGGAGGGACCCCATAACCCCCCCCCCCCCCCCCCCCCCCCCCACCCCCCCCCCCCCCCCCCCCCCACCCCCCCCCCCCCCCCCCCCCCCCCCCCCCCCCCCCCCCCCCACTGAGCGACTTTTGGAGGGCTGGCGAGAGACCAAAAAAATATGGGTCTCCCTCCAAGCAGTTTCCCAAAGTTGACAATCCTGCATTTGTGTGCCCCCCCCCCCTTATACGAAATCCTGGATCCGCCCCTGATAAGACATACATGACCTTCTCAGGCATGACAGGTATCAATCGCTCCACGGCTACTGCCTAATACAAATCGAATTCCTCACTTCTTCACTTTGCCAAACACTTTATCCAACGCAAAACTTTACGCAAAAAACACAGTTGCAGACTCAAGCGCTATTAAACTCTGCTTCTTTTTTTTTAAATCAAATAAACCTTGAGAAAATCGCCGAAACAAAATTATGGGATCACCTATTTATTGTGTAAATAGAAAATAAATTGTAGTAATGATTGGAACTTTTTAAAAAGTAGAACAGCGGCACAAATATATCAAAACCGAAAGTATTTTGTATGCTTCCCAATCAAACCATCTAGATAATGAGTAGTGGCCCTCTGACGAGGAGCTGAAGGTGATTGCTCATTACCTCGACTCAACATTGGTAACAACTTTCTGGAAACTACTTGGAATTTCCGATGTACCTGCAGATGCAGTCGAGGATAAAAGGTTGGAGGCCTTGTGTGCTTGGAGACAAGCAAGTCAAGTGGAATCTACAGAGAAGCATGAGAAACTGGTGTCTGCTTTGAAGACCACAAATATTTCTGATAAATGGCTTTTCGGTATTGGGGAGCACTGTAAGGTTCAACAAATCAGTTCTCAAATTCATTGGCATTCCACTTCCAAGAAAGCATGACCCACGCTTGTCTTATGGGCGTTCGTATTGGGATATTACCTACAGACTCGAGGATAGATTTTGAACTTGCCACAACAACAATTCTAAAATCTAAATGCCTAACATCTCTGTCAATAAAATAATTAGCAGATTTTATTCCGTCCCTTGTGATTAACCCAGTGCTTGCCAAAGTATAACTTAATTTTTAAAATAATCAACATTTTAACAAAACATTTATACTTTGTCTCATGTACAATTTCCCTCTCTGAATGATATGAATAGGGCAGTGTATGTTCGAAACCTATTAAAACAAGGATGAAATAGTACGTTAAACTGAATTTACAATTTGGTATCTAGGTCTTGTGCCATCCTTGAGGGACAGTTCCATTCACAAGGCTGAGTACGTGGATATAGCCTTTGATCTTCTCATAACTGATGTCCTTCCTGTAGCCAGAGCTCTTGGAGTGAGTGAGGGTAGAATGGTATCTTACCGGCCACTGAGTATTCGAACACTCTCATCTCAGTATGGGGACTGTTGGACTCGTCTCCCGATTAGTTGACTTGATGGAGAAAAATTACCAAAGACAGGGATTGTGGAGGAAGCTCAGGAAGGCGGGATTTTGATTCGCCATTCGAAGAAAAATGATTGGTATGATTGCACTTGTTCGTAATATTCAATGAGATAGGATTTCCATAATAAATTTTAATAGAAAATGTGTCTTCTATTCGGGGTAGACTGCAAGTTCCAAAGGGAAACAACACACAACAGGGGACTAACTTGCTCTTATAAATAGCGGCCATTTATTTATTCTAAGGTTTGATATGTATAGTGCCTATTGTCTGGAATGCTCCCCAAAGGAGTGGAGAACGTGCACTGCAATGTGCAGAATCGCAACTGAAACCAGTGACTGTGGTAATAATGCTATAAGCGCTTTGGTCGGTTAAATTGTAACCGGTAAGGAGCTTATAAGAAACAGCTATTATCATCATTATAACTGATACTACGGTCGGACGTTGTTATATTTTCATTATAATGTGAATATTCAAAAATTCTGAAACGGTGCTATGAAGTATAATAAATATAACTTTTTCTTCTGCTTTGAAGAAGATGACATGGCCTACGGAGAACTATATGCCATTTCAGATGCAGTCATGAAAATCAACAACTGAACTGGCGACACTTTGCGCGAGGGAAGGTAAAAGGCAACAGCACACTGTGGTCCACAATATTCTTAGAGTGACTGATGATGAAGACTACTGCCTCCCTTTCTCAGGTGTTCCAGATCAGTGTTTTTTATTTCGGATCTGGAAAGAAAAAACACGTCATGCTGAATTCAACTACAGGGCAGCTATAGTAGAAGGCCTGGTGGACATTGGAAAACCCGACATTGCAAGATCAGTTCTTGAAGGTACAATATGAATTTAACTTTTATTTTGTCGGCTCGTTATCTAAAGGGTATTAATTGTTATATATATTATTTGACAACAAAATATACATTTGCATATTGATATCAGCATATACCTTCATGGCTACAGTTTACTGCAAGTAACTTAATGAATGAATTATAAGAACACAGCCCTTAGACAATGTCAAAGGTCAGTAATTTATTCACACTTGACCGCACAAATTCACACACACCAATATACCACACACATACAACAGTCACCCTCAACGAAACTTCACTTTAGGTAAGCGGTCTTTTATATCAAATTTTTGTACAGTATTTCCGAGCTATGTTCTTATCATTCATTCATTAAGTTACTTGTAATAAACTGTAGCCAGGAAGGTATATGCTGATATGAATATGCAAATGTATATTTTGTTATCAAATGGAATATAAACACACACACACACTAGTATGTGTGTATATTGAAGTATATACTATATGTTTGTATTATAATTATCTTCAGAACCTAAAGAAGGCCGGGAAGGCCGAAAGCTTGGTCTAATAAAGTTGAAGTTGAGCTACGTCCTTGTCTCCGGTGTCATCAATCCTCTCTCTCACACACACACACATTCACACACACACACACACACACACACACACACTATATATATATATATATATATATATATGTGAAGAGAGACACAGAATAAATCGCTCCGTTGGACACAAAAAGTTCAGTATTTCGCCTATCTGTGTCTCAATATTTAATCTCCGTCGCATTATTTTTGAACTAAATATATATATATATATATATATGTCTATTTGCCCCCCTCCCTCTATTTTTTTTCTGTCTAACCGCATATATTATTGAAGGTAAATACATCCCTAGTGAAGTCTGCTTCGATTACATCTACCACCTTGCTAGGATGATCTATGAAGGGCAACTAGAACGGTTCTCTACCGCGTTCACCGTTCAGGAGGAGTTTCGAGGAGCGCATGGATCGCTCTACGACGAAAGCAAAATCATTTATGACTGGTTTCGGAACTGGAAACATCAGCCTGGGACGTTCAAAGGTGCAAAAGATATGGTTCTTGGAAGAGAATCCAATGACCGATGGGTCCTGATCGACAAACTTGTAGAGCACGGTTTCTTAGACGTAGCCCGGGAACTTATGTTCATCGACCAATTAAAGAATTAAAGGTGACATAGAGTTCTGGTTTTAATAACTGAAAAAAAAATATATATATATTTTCGCAGAATTAAACAAAACTTGGACACCGAATGTTTATAAATGATATCTACCAAACAGTTTCTGTAAATATACCTGAATATAAGCAGGGAAAGATTTAATTATCCTGTGTGTCATCCCCGATTATTTTTTTTTCTCTCTCTCTTAAGATTGGATCCCTTAACAAAAATCTAGAACAGTTTTAAAGCTAATACAGTGAAATAGATATGCAATTTTTATTTCTTTTAAGTGTGCCAGAACTGCCATTGTAGCAGATTTGTTACGCAAATAATTCAGTTGGCTCCGATTCGTTTTTTGTTTTTTTCATCCGTCTTTTGGCGCGCTTGGTTTTTCACATGAGGAATAATCCGCTCATGGGCAATTCTATTTTCTTTTTAAATTCATAAATACATGTATACTGGGTAGCTTTTAAGATATTGTATGGCTTTCTTTAATTTCAAAATATTCTTTACAATAGTCAGTACTGCTTATAAGTTTGAATTAGTTTGTATTTTGATCTTTAACTCTCTCATGACGTTATATGATAATTACGTGCTCGAATTATCGGCCTTTTTAATCTTTATTCGTAAATTTCTTTAATCATGATTCCGTAATCTATCACCGTTTTTAATTAATGCTTTAAAGGGATTCGGTAACTTTGTGGAGGCTTGATTTAATAAACTGTTGAATTTTGATATCTACGTTGTATAATGATGTTCAGAAGGATAAATAAATAGCCAGGCATAGAAAGGTTTTCAAATATATAATGCTATTAATAAGATATCTATGACTGAATACTCCCATTTACGAAAGCGTATGGCCATACGCTTCAGTCTAACACTGAGTCTATGGGGGAAAATGAGTGTGGCATTTCCGGTCACTTGCATTATGTTTAGTTTTGCGAAGCACATGATTTTGAAATGCTTTTTTTTCCTGGGCTTCATTTTTACACTTTTTACACCATTTTACATACACTGATAGCATGTAAGGCCAGGCAGCTCAGATTTTATCAAGCCTCTACAAAGTTACCAAATCACTTTTTAAGTATTTCTAGATTTTAAGGTTTTATTACAGTGAAAATGTTATTTCAGTTCGGTGTAAAAATGTAAGAGGTATTAAAAACATATAAGAGCAAACAATTTCAGAGGTGAAAGTGCCAGATTTATAATTGTCAGAATTTAAAATGAAAGATGTAAAGCTGGCAGAGGTAGAAATGTCAGAGGTAAAATGCCAGAGTGTGGTAAAAATGTCCGATGTCAAAATGCCAGAGTGTGGTAAAAATGCCCGATGTCAAAATTCCAGAGTGTGGTAAAAATGTCAGATGTCAAAATGCCAGTGTGTGGTAAAAATGTCAGATGTCAAAATGCCAGAGTGTGGTAAAAATGTCAGATGTCAAAATGCCAGTGTGTGGTAAAAATGTCCGATGTCAAAATGCCAGTGTGTGGTAAAAATGTCAGATGTCAAAATGCCAGAGTGTGGTAAAAATGTCCGATGTCAAAATTCCAGAGTGTGGTAAAAATGTCAGATGTCAAAATGCCAGTGTGTGGTAAAAATGTCAGATGTCAAAATGCCAGAGTGTGGTAAAAATGTCAGATGTCAAAATGCCAGTGTGTGGTAAAAATGTCCGATGTCAAAATGCCAGTGTGTGGTAAAAATGTCAGATGTCAAAATGCCAGAGTGTGGTAAAAATGTCAGATGTCAAAATGCCAGTGTGTGGTAAAAATGTCCGATGTCAAAATGCCAGTGTGTGGTAAAAATGTCAGATGTCAAAATGCCAGAAGCAAAGATGCCAGTGGTAAAGAAGCCAGTTGTGTAAACACCAGTGGTGAAAATAGCAATGATGAAAATACCAGAGGTTTAAAAAAAAAAATAAAAAAAAAATGAAAGAAAGAAAGAATGAAAAAGGACCAAATGTTCGTCGCCTGGCCATAGGCAGTGTAATGTTGGTTTTTTGTAAGAAATTGTCGAAAAGAGGATGGTTGGGATGAAGGACAAATGTTGGTATCCCGGACATTTGAAATTTATCGAATTCGTATTTTGTTGTTTTGACATTGAAAAAAAAATTATTACAAAAAAAGAGGTATGTCCAAATTAATACACTATTAAAAGTAAATATTTTTCTGTGAATTCAGTCCAATGGCCTCCTTGTCTATTCCATGTATTTCGGTAACAAAAAACAAAACAAAACAACAACAACAAAAAAAGCTGCTCCTTTCATAATCACCTAGTATGCAGATGGATGTCATTTTGGCGGGACAGGGAAAATGGTCTGGCCTTTGCAAAGCTATATCAGCCGACTCTTTGACAGCGTCAAACAAGCGCGGGTTTGCAGTGGGTTGCACAATTTTCGTCCCCCCCCCTGTTTTTTCCTATTTAATAATTTTGTGGAATTATGAGGTGTTTATCAAATGACAAATCTTATCAATTTTATGCTGCGGAGAAAAAGCACATTTTTATCCTACGGGCGACTGTTCTTAATACATAAGATAATCATTCGAATTCTCGAATTCACTGCAATGGGGACAAAATTATTCTTTTATATTTTGCTTGTAACTTCCAGAACTGAAAAAAAAAATCAGTTTATCTCATTCTACTGGTTTCTTTATATTCATGTTTTAGGGGGTGCCGTTTACGACATTCAGCAAACCGATGATTTGCAGCTGTTTTAAAAAGTTTTTCAGTGGTGTAATATTTAACACATGAAACAAATTTGGAGACTCGTGTGATCTTAATATGCAAAAGTGTTATTTATCATTCGAAGAGCAAGAGCTGCCAAAATATGATTGATGATTGGTGTCAACCATTTTATGTAAATACATCAGAATTTCGATCTAGGGTTGCCCAAGGGAGGGGGGGGGGGGGTTTAGATGTTTGAGAACCGCAAAAGTTCACGATATCATGGCTTTTCTTATATGTATTTCATTGGAGGTCCGGCTGTTTTCCCCCTCTATCCGGATCTGGCTATTCATTTGCCATGCTTACCTACCCTTTCTCCTTCAAAAATCAATTCAGTCTCCGTCTGCACGAAGACAGGCGACGATGGTATGTTTACATTAAGAAATGTGGAACATGTGTGAAAACATGGAGAGCGCATCCCCCCCCCCCCCCCCCGATCCATGTGTATACATATACTCTCAGGACGCGTTTCACTTTTGTGATTCCTAAGTCTTATGTACTTAGTATTCTCATGCATGGCGTAAATCATTATGCCACAATCATATGGTATCTTTCACTGTTTTTGTCAAAGTACCATAATAATTGACGACCACTTTTATAATGGTTCATTAGGTCAACAATGAAAGTATCTTAATGGAACGAAAAGTTTCCAAATCTAGATTGCACTATCAGAATACAGGAGCTACGTGCTGGTTTTGTTTACTCATATAATAACTGTTTTAGAAATGTACTACGTGCGTGAATAAAATATTAACACGCACATTCGCCTACACATACTTGTAATTATATAAATTTATATGTATATAATATACGGATGTGAACTGATATGAATGCAGAATATAAGATGTTTTAGAACCAAAATCAGTTTTGCGGATATTTTTCTGTTTTAAATTTCTCTTGTAAGATTTTTTTTTTACCAGTGTATGAAGCTACCAGAAAAAGTAATTTCACGGAAAATCAATGTAAGGGTAATAGAAGTTAAAAACACAATCCAAAAATGTGCATATATACATATATATATATATATATATATATATATATATATATATATATATAATCACACACAAACACACACCCACACCCGCACACACACACTCACACACACACACACACACACACACATATATATATATATATATATATATATATATATGAAAAGAAAATAAATAGATGTAGCAGGTTTTGCAACTTTCCATCTTGAATTCACACACACACACACACACACACACACATATATATATATATATAGTAATATATAGTAAATACAATAATAAAGTAATACAATATGACAGAGTTTCATGCCAATCGATAAATATAACAGAACTGGGAATCCTTTGAATATCAGAACTTAAATGTAAGGATGTAGAATGTTTTGAAACTGAACTCTTCATGTACGCTTCTCATTTATAACAACACTGCCTTGGTGTCTGATTATTTTTGTTAAAGGTCAAATGTTTGACATTTATCCTATTACTAAATGTATCATGGAGGAATTTATGAAAAGAGATTTTTTTTCAGCGTAGATTTTGGTTGTGGTGATTTTTAATTCAAATTTTACTAAGTCTGTATAGCCGCAGATTGTAAGAGGTATACGTGTCTATCATGTATGTAGTCAGAAGTGTGTCGCTACTTCGAACACCGTGAAAAAAAAAAATGGGTAAACAATTTCCCAAGATGAGGTTTATCATGTGTCCGACCAATTACTTTGATCAATTTTATGCCAAACTTGGGAAATGTTTTGCCCCAAACAAGATCATCCCATGAGTTGGCCGGACACATAATAATCCAATGTTGGGCAATATTTTTTGTCAAATATATAGTTGCAAATCTTCATGTGCCTGTAGCCAATAATGATTACCATATCGTATCTGCACTGTTTACTTGTCGTAATACGTCATAAATGTAAAATGAACTATATCACCAGGTGTAAACATAATATCCTTACTTGAGACGGTCAAAGTCTCATTTCATGTCGTTGACACAGTACAGACAGAAATTTTATTGGGGGAAAGGGTTTACACATGTCGATTACATTTAGTTTTTCTTCTATATCGTTTATCTCTATTTGAATAAGCACGAGGCAGTCTTGATGTCACATTTAGGTTAAAGGTAACAGATAGTTTTGGGAAGCTCTCAAAAACTTTTCGTGAGATTTCTTTGATTTTACTTAATGAATAGCAGTGTACTAACATAACTAAGATGCTGTGAAGTTTTTTCCTCCTCAAGTGAAATATTTATCGAATGAGAGGTGAAAAGTAATAAAAATCCCTGGCCCAAAAAAGAGGGGATGTAAATTCAGACAACGGCCACACACATTACGCACATGGGGATTGCTGTGTGTTATAGAATACGCTACACACAGTGCGAAGCGCTGGGTTTATTGTGCGGGGAACCTTCGGGTGGATATGGTCTTAGCGTGAGGCAGTGAAAAGCCGTTACCAAGCGTTTCTTACAGATATTTACACTAAAATTTGTTCGAAATCGTGAATGGAATATTAAATAATCTCGTACATGTGTCTTATGATAAAAGAAGAATAGTATGTGACTATGTTAGATCAGTTTCTTGCCAGTATGTTTTTGCTACCGAGACTGCCTGTGAGCTTTAAGCCAACAGTGTGTAGATATTTACCAAGTCAATTAAGAGAAAATTATGTATACGAGATTGAAATAAATTTATGGCATGATATGTGTTCGTGTATGTGCGTGCACGCAACGGTTGGTGAATAAGCGAGCATTTTGAAAGGGGGGGGGGGGACTAATGCAACATGATAATCGGCATATAAATCTCTACTAAAACGAATTCCAGAGATGTGTCTATTTAAAAAAAAAGGTGTGGGCACGCAGCTTCACCCCTCCCCCCCCCCCCCATCCCTCCGCGCTCTTCCTGGTACCACGACCCATGTCTCATACTCTAACTTTCCGTGATAAAATTAGATGCTTCTACTTGCCATTTCTTTTTGTATTATTTAAGCACTAGTCCTTCGCGTCTTTTCCTATATCACCTTTCCATTTCATCTTCCTTAATTCAGTTTTCAAACACCCCGCACCCCTCCCCCTTTCTCTCTCTCTCTCTCTCTTCCTCGTATTATCTCTTCCCCTGTCTATATTCATATCCTTTTGACATCCACGCCTTGAGAAGGGCTGATTAAAAGATATGTAATGAATATTTCACACGATCTCCAGTTTCTAAAACAAATCCGGTGAAAGCCTTTCATATTTGAATTCGTTTTGATTCAGTCGTCACGATAAAGCTGATGGCGCTCTTCATGAACAACACTTTGGCTAAATTGACAGCATGACCAAAATGGAATAACAGACACAAAGACTTTCGAGAAATCAATTCAATTCAATTCCATGTTTTATATCTCATCTAAATATCATGTTCGGATTACGTAATACGCACGTCTAATGTTTGTACATATAGAAGGTTTTTAACAAGGCAAGTGGAATTGCCTTAGTTTATTTTTCGAACGTCTTTAAAATCGTGTTATCGATTTCAGAAATACCACCCCCTTCTCTTAATATTTGATTATTTGGATTCGGGACGGGTCAGTTCAGTGGCCACCACATATAACTAAGTCCTGGCTGCCCTGCATAGCATTACGTTAAGTATTTTAGTGTAATCAGTAGCAGCGGTATTAAATGAATCCATGGCATATGCGAGCACGCAAAACATTTGAACACATTTCCACTTCAATTACTGCTTCAGAGGTCAACATTTATTTTGACCAGCCTTTGACTGCCTCTTAAAATAGAACATGTCTAATTTTCTAACGTATTTTGACATGCAAATATGGCAAAGGAAATTGCTGATCGGCTCAGGTTTTCAAGATATTTAAACTTTCATATATCATGTCTTATACATAAATTACACATGAAATATGAAAATTGAAATAAATTATCTTGGAAACCTTATCCAATCAGCAATATAAAAAGCATATGGTAGGCAGTTTCCATGTGCAATAGGTCATAATTCGCTGACATTAGACTTGGTGCAAAGCAGTGGAAATATTAATGGGTGTACAAGTATGGCACACAGCAAACCCGATGGAGATGGAACTCTTCCACCTCCCTGGTCCAATCAAGAAATACTCGGTCGCTCAGATAGTCTGCTTGTCAGACATTGTCTTCTTACCACTACGGCGTACAGTGTGATCTTCATCTAAAGCCTCCGCCTCCTAAGCGAGAGACTGTACGGTGCCGTGCTTTCTAAAAAAATGACACTGATCCCCTTTTTGGATGATATTGTTTCGTCCAACCTTATCCAGACATTGCCTGCTACTTCTAGTCTGGAGGACCTCTGTACAAATTACAGTCTCGACCTTGGACATATCCTTGACAAGCATGCCCCTGTCAAGGAAAAACATTTCACGATACGCCAAAATACCCCGTGATATACTGAGGACCTCAGGAAGGCCAAACAAGAACGACGTCGCCTCGAGAGGAGAGCAAACAAACACAACTCTCTGCATATCGACAAGGATTTGTACAAGTAGCAGTGTAAGACATACAATGACATGCTGGTCTCCGCTAAAGAATCACACTTTCAGAATAAAATCAGCGATGCAGATCCAAAACAACTCTTCAGGGTTATTGACTCTCTTACCCATGTGTCTGCTCCTCCAGGTTTCCCTGAACATGCTAGCTCTGAGGAACTTGCCAATAGTTTTGTGGATTTTTTCCGGGCCAAGATGGAACGCATTCGGGAGAAACTCAATGTCAACATTATTGACGACATCTCAGTCCCATCTCCCCCTATTTCGACGCCAGCTACACTCTCTGAATTTCGTCCAGTGCTGAAAGACGAAATAATCAACATCATCAGACAGTCGAACTCTTCGTCATGTTCCTTGGACCCAATGCCAACTCGTCTCTTAAAAAGGTGTTCTTCAGTACTGTCACCGGTCATTACGAAGATAATTAACCTAAGTCTCCAATCTGGACATGTTCCTACCTCCATTAAGCGTTCATTGATTACACCTAGACTGAAAAAGTCCACGCGATCGCGCACCGATTTCAACAACTTCCGCCCAATATCTAACTTAAGCTATATCAGCACGGTACTTGAGAGAGCAGTCGTCCTGCAACTTAAAGAATACCTGGAAGTCCACACACTCCACGCTTCATCCCAAAGTGGCTACAGAAAAGGTCACAGTGTAGAGACTGCAGCCATGAGAGTGCATAATGATATTATGCAGGCACGTGATTGACAGGATGAGGTAATCATCGTCCTCATCGATTTTTCGTCGGCCTTCGACACGATAGACCATATGACTCTCATTAACAGACTATTCAGTTCGGTATCTCTGGTAGAGTTCTCAACTGGATCAAATCCTACCTTACTGATCGAAGCCACATTGTCTCAGTTTTGAACTCGGCTTCGCGCACAATCCAGGACAGCTGTGGAGTGCCACAGGGGTCCGTGATCGGGCCCTTCCTCTTTATTCTGTACACGACCCCTATCCATCACATCCATCACATCATACGCTCTTGGTCCACCAGAAATATGTTGGCGCTCAACGATTTGAAGACTAAAGTTCTTCATTTTGTTTCCAAGTTCGAGAGGTACCACGTTCCACCCATTGCGATTACGGTTTTAGAAACGGAAATATCCCCCTCGCAGGAAACTAGGAACATGTCAAGAAGACTTGCCAGCTATCAATGGCAGCTGCCAGCAATATTTTGAATGTTTTATTATTTATTCATAAGGAATTCCACTATCACAGCTAGTGGAATTCCTTATGAATAAATAATGAAGCATTCAAACCCTGGCCATTGTCCAGGACCATTGTCTGGGTGTTAAACACACACTCCCATACACACCAACTGACCCCTGTGCAAAGTTAAAGTTTTGTACAGAGGGTTGAAAATAGAGCAAAATCTGAACCCTAACTTCAAAATTAACCTTGAATTTAAGGAAACTGATTTATGCTTTAATTTTTAAATTACCTCCAACAAAATTGTACACTATTCAGCTGTTGCTCATATCAATATCAGTGTTATCTGATATTTAGTTTTTGAACAATTAAGGATCAAAAGTGGGAAATGTTTTTTTGTAACACCTAGTATCAGCCAGAAAAACACCAAATATAGTTCGATGGAAATTTGCAATTATAAAAAATCCCAAAACAACAGACTCCTCAATTTAGTCCACGCCCCTATTTATAATCCATTTTAAAGTGGCAGTAAATTGAAGCTCCAAATGGCGCCATCTTTCAACATGATTTGAAAAGTGTCTGTGCCTCTTATTTTCCCATCATGCCCCATTCCAGTTTATAGAAGCTTAGAATGTATCTGTGGGCAATTTTCCACATGTGCAACGTAAAAAATGATAGTTTGAATATTAAAGGTTCCTGTTTTCCAAACAGCTGTTTGTCGAAATTCAAAATAAAATGCAATTAATTTTCAAAATATGATCTCAATTTAGCCCTTAATGTAAGGTGGCGCTGTTCAAGTTTTGCCAGTTTAATGTCATTTTAAAAGATTGACGATAGGTCCTTAAAACAAACATTGCATCCCATATTCTGTAAAAAAAAAAAAAAAAAAAAAAAAAAAAAAAAAAAAAAAAAAAGTTGCGAAAATTTGTACCTAATATTGAGTAAAAAGGAAAGCGTATGTTAGATGGGTGAATATAAACCGAATATTGGTTAAAATGTACTCAGAATTGGTTAAAATTCACCCATTATTGGGTTACATTTAAAGGGCAATCCAACATTTGTAATAATTTGATTTGTGTGAAAGAAGAAAAATCAGAGAAGCAGATTGGTGAAAGTTTTAATGAAATCGGACAAGCAATAAGAAAGTTGTAATTTTTAAAAAGTTGTAATCACTATACATATGGGAATTTCCAGCCGAATCGGTAAGTTGACTATTACAAGTAATGTAATCCATTTATAATGTAAGTGTGTTCATATTTGTCTCAAGGGCGCCACGCCCTACTAGCAGTATTGCTATCTAGTGGTGTCCTATTACCAAAGATTTTTTTTCTTCAAATGTATACTATATTGTGATCAATTTTTGGTAATAAAGTTCTTTCATTCATTCATTCATTATGTAACGGCGGTCGACTTTTCTATTCACTCCATCACACAAAATGACTAAA
The DNA here is from genome assembly GCA_025618425.1 of Heliocidaris tuberculata. Lineage (NCBI taxonomy): Eukaryota > Metazoa > Echinodermata > Echinoidea > Camarodonta > Echinometridae > Heliocidaris > Heliocidaris tuberculata. The sequence continues at coordinate 236,733 of CM046833.1, read as the reverse complement.
ATGTTAATTTATCAAAATCTATAACTTTCTATAGGATCCCCCTTTTTTTCTTTTTGGAGGACCTATAACAATGTACTATGTACAATCAGTGGCGTATCTAGGTATTGTGGCGCCCGGGGCGAACTATCAAATCTGCGCCCCCCCATGCCCTAAGTCAGATTAATGAGCGTTTTTAATTTAGAAATGATGGCATTACGTGAAAATGAGTCTAGATGCACATAACCCGGCGTTGTTAGCCCAAATTTGATGAGTTATTATCCTTCTTTTTGTATGACCATAATTATTGCATCATATGCCATCATTTTTGAAAACAAAAATAAGCTTCAAAATCGTTAAATTGCCAACACATTGAGAGGTTCAAAATAATCATTGTTTTTCATGAAAATTGGTAATTTTTTTTTTCAACTGTCGACAAAATTCCTAAACATGAATATTGTATTCAAAGACGTTATACCTTATTAGAACCATGTTTCTGAAAGAGAAATATTGTTGTTGCCAATTTGAAGGACGGAATGTGATCAGTTTGGCCCTCAAGTGATTTCTGTCCTGAATGGGTTAAGACATATCAATGTGGAATTTGTTGTAAATGACTTTTATATGTAATCTGATGTCCATATTTACTTTTTTTACAAACTTCATTTCAGTATTAAGTTATGCATTTTAAGTGTTTATACCAATGTTTTATTATATGTCACCTTTGATGTTTTTGAAATCATGATTGTAAAACTTTTGTAATTCGGCTTTGCCGCGAAGAAAGTATTTTCAATAAACCGTTTTGAATTTAATTGAATTTAATAAGCGAGGGAGCAATGCGACCGAGCGGCAGATTTTTTTCCCTCCCCTTTTCACCCCTCAAATTGAAATTTGTTATGTATTTTACCCTTACAAAAAAACAAACAAACCAACAAAATAATCTAAGGAAATAAAGTGACCTAGCAATAGTTTGTTGTTGTTGTTGTTGAAAATTTGAACATTCCTATTTTGGGGGCGAAAAATGAATGAAAACCCTGAAGAAATATATTTGAGGAATTTAGTGAAGCAATTGCAAGGCAAATTTATGATTTCTTTCGAATGTTCTACACTTTGAAAGTGATGTTTATGCCCCCCATCAGGGGGCGCAAAATTTAACAAGCTCCTGCCTTATGCGGGGGGGGGGGGGGGGGGGGGGGGGGGCAATGCAACTAGAGTCAATTAATTGTTAAAATTTCAAAACGCCATTAGGGGGCGAAATAGCTAGATTTTGAACATAATTAAGTGAGGGAGCAAAGCGACCGAGCTTTAGAAAAAAAATGCATTTCAAACATGTCAAACGCTATAAAACACAATTTCTAACGCATTCTGTCTTGTATTCCCCCTTTTCTTTCTATCTTTTGCGTTTTTTGCGCCCCCCCCCTTCAAGTGTCGCCCGGGGCACGTGCCCCTTCTGCCCCCCCCCCCCCCCCCCCCCCCCCGTAGATACGCCACTGTGTACAATATTTTTGGACGACTGCCCCTTGGCAAAGGCGCTCTGGAGAAAACCGGAATTTTTTTTTTCAACTGTCAACAAAATTCCTAACCATGAATATTGTATTCAAAGACGTTATACCTTATTAGAACCATGTTTCTGAAAGAGAAATATTGTTGTTGCCAATTTGAAGGACGGAATGTGATCAGTTTGGCCCTCAAGTGATTTCTGTCCTGAAAGGGTTAAGACATATCAATGTGGAATTTGTTGTAAATTTCTTATCTTTCCTAAAGACAGGGATTTTTCGATGTTTCATTCAAAAGGAGCTAAATCCAAAAATATTCATAAAAATATTAAAACTCTGTCAATTATGTCAAAATTTTGAAATGATGATGTTGACTAGTAGCCGCAACATGTGCTTAAAAATCTTATTACACAACTTTATGGAATGTGGTTAAATGAACAAATCCTAAATGACCATAGTGGATTTAGCTCCTTTTGGAATGAAACCGTTTGGGATTTAGCTCCTTTTGGAATGAAACCTAAATTTGTAACAACATTTTTTTAACTTTCAAAAAAAAAAAAAAAAAAATCTAAATGCTATATGGTGCATTTGATTCCCATGTCTGAGATGCACATATTTATCTTTAAAAATCACTTTCGGTCAAAAATGGATTTAGCTTCTTTTGGAATCAAGCTGTTCATATCATCACTATTATCATCATCATCATCATCATCTATAATCTGCTAATTTCACAGCATTCATTTTTTTCCTCCCATCTTAATTATCTTTCTTTCTCCTTTTCTGCATGTTTGTAATTACTTTCTCCATTTCTCATCTTATCTTATCTCATGTTTTACCATGCATATATTTATATTTCACCTGTCAACTTCTCAACAAACTAGGAGATACAGAAGACATTGCATGCACATCGTTCTGATACGATTGCAGTTCTAGTTTTTAAAATTCTGCTCAGGTTGTCGACAGCGACAATCTGTGCTGCAAAAAACGGTGCCTTGAAATTAGATGAGTGATAATCACTTTTTTGAAAGAAAAAGAAAATCATGATATTCAACTATTTTTTGCAAAACAATTATACCCCTGAACTTATCAGATCGAATGTCTCATAGTTACACTAATCAAACTGTAAGAAGTTTCCGACACAGTATATATAAACCAATACGAATAAATTGATTAAAAATCCATTCATTTAATTACTAGTAATCTCCAAAACAGCATTTGACATCAATAGTTGTTTTGCTGACATGGAAGATCTCTTACACAATATGAAACATATCTTAACTAAATAACAACCCAGCACTGATTATTTTTCTCCTTACAGACTACTTAGAGAGTCTTTGAACTAAGGATATCATTTTGCAAGAAAAGAAGTTCGTTCTTGTTTCAACTACTTCTAAACTTACTGGATATTTATTTACATGGAATGGCGACGTCGTTTCCACTTAACAAAGTATGGTCTACGATACCGAAATGACTTGAATTGAATTGAATATTTATGTCCATTTATGAATTTGTTTTTCACTGGTAGAGAATACAAATTAATGAGTTTACAGAGTACAAATTTTGGTCAAAGAAGGTAATACAGTGTTTGCAAAATCAAGTATATATAACGTAATATAACTTTTAAGGTGTATGGATGAGATTGGTATAGCAGAAGAGAGAAGGGGGAGGGAAAAGGAAAAGGAAGGAGGCGGAAATAAGAAAATACATACACTCACATTGAATAGTATATACATATATATATATATATAGAGAGAGAGAGAGAGAGAGAGGAGAGAGAGAGAGAGAGAGAGGGGGGGGGGGGATAATAAGATTTATTGTAAATGTAGAGATGAGGTAAACAAATAAAAATTCCGTTTTGAAAATTCCGTTTTTTGAAAACTTCTGAGTTTTTCGGAATTTTTATTAACTTGTTTATTACTCATATATTATGTATGTATATATACATAAAACAGAAGTTAAACTAACAACAAATATAACAAAAAGAATTTGATATCTAATTATCATTATCGTAATGTTATGTATTACAGCATAGTTTAAGTACACTGGAATGGTTTTTACTTGCATTTGGCATAGCATATTTTACTGTATATTGATAAGTGCTATGTCTATACCCACCACCACTTCTGCACTTCACGACACTCCCTGCGACTGCTCGCTTCACCTACCATCCCAGTATAGCTGCTAAAGGGATTACCTCATCGAGTATCAAGCATATGAGGTCTGCGAGACGTTATATTATACAAATGAATGGAGTTGTGCACAAAAGATTGCCTCGTTCGTGCTGTTGCGGAGCGCTGCACACGCGGACGAAAACCTGTTCTATTATACAGTTAATGAGGATGTAATGGGTGGGTGGGGTCGTTCATGATACGTAGGACTTTTGCTAACAAGCAAGATGTTGCATGCAGGCTTCAGTTATACTGATACTTTCTCTAAGATATCAGGCTTATGTATATGTTTCCCGAATATTTTGGTTTGTTTGTTTAGAGAATGAATGAATCTCATGATGCACGATAGGTATTCACTCACAGTGAATATCTATCGTGTCGCAATAACCATATTTGATACTGCAAAACTAAATATCTGACGATCAGAAACATTATGAGACATAATGCAGCATTATTGAAGCGATCAAGAGTAAAAAATACTGCAAGGTGTTACTCTATGAAGGTATCATTTGTCTATTCATAAAGAGAACATTCAAACTTTGAAAACACGTATACACACTCATCTTAAGTCTCAAAATGATTGCAATATCTCCAATTAAAAAATATATTACATGCGAGAAAAACACGTACATACGCGGAAATTGATACGTCTATTTAAGAATATATCTTTCATAGTGAGAATGAGAGTGCATTTAGATACCAAGTTACATAAATCTTATCTTCTTTACAAACAATTGGTGGCCAAAGATAATACACTGATATAAAGATGGAGTGTTGGAAATCAGTTAACTGGGATTTTAGTCAAGTACTCCTTCACATGTTAGTCAGAATTTGTGTTTAATTCACCGATTTTCGTGTAATACTACCTTACTGTGTAATTTATTTCTACCGATCTGTTCATTGTACAGCTTTCAACGTGGCTTTAGCTATGCTAATTACACAATCGCAAATTAAAAAAAAAGAAAGAAAGAAGAAGAAGAAAAAAGTAATTCAGGATGTTAAGAATTAGTTGCTAAATTCAGGTCATAAAATAAAACGGCGATACAGCGTAAGAATGAAATAAAACAGTCTTGTCTCAACACAACATATTATGGAACAAAATACATCTACAGTAAATCGAAGCTGAAATATGTGAAATAAAACAGGGTTTCGGTGATGAAAAACACTTACATGTAAGTATTCTTGAAAAAGTTTGAAGTACATAGTTTTCACTGAATGGTTTTAATGTTTTACTGGTAATGATTTGTCTCCCTATGTTTTACCAGTATTGCTCTATGTCCATAATCTCCTTTGCTAGATCTAGAAATCCGTGAACTACCAGTTTATCATTGAAATTTCTGTGCCGCTGTGACATTTCTTTAAGTCGCATGTCATCCTTTACATAATTCTTCATCGAGGGTTCCATTCCCTTGGTCCAGTTTGCCAGCCAGTCATAGATCCTTTCTGTTAAATCATCAGACGACATCCTACCTTTCCGTTTCTCCTGGATCTTCAGCAGACGTCTTAGAGATATACGTCGATGTTCATCCATTCTGTCCACCATATCCTTTATAAAATCGAAGCTTGTTGCTCTGCTGTGGTATAGGCCTGCCAGAAATGCAATAAAGATCACATTAATCTATATGATTTGTGATATCTTAAATAAATGCTCTTCTTAAAAATGAATCAGTATAAATCACACTTCTTGAATATGTTCAAATAAAAAAAAAATGTTATTAAATTGTTGCACCTTTTACAATCAAATGAAAGATTATATGGGGGGGGGGGGGTTGTCCTTGTATATACTAAGCATGTCCAAGGATTACTGATTTATTATACATTCACATGAATCAACATACCATTTATTACTGACGGGACTAGATGTGCTTTGTTAATGTTTTGCAGGCCTTCCGCTAAGACTGCACGATGGTCTATTAAACCAGGACATGTCCTCTCTTTCCAAAACTAGTATATCTTTATCAGTCAGTTTTAGCATTCTCTTTATAGCGCTGACTCTCTCCTCGCGCACTCCAGCGTCCGTGTCCACTTCATTTTCGATGCCCTTCGCGGGTTCTTTGTCGTCCACGATATCTATAGTGTTGACGTCTTCCCCACAATCGTTGTTTTCCGTTTCTTCTTTGCCTTTTGAAGTCAGAGTACCAACTAAGTGTGGTGTTTCTCGGAGGTCAGCTTGTAATTCGTCCCTTTTCTCATCGTCGTTAACAGGAAGCTGTCCCTTTTCAACATTTTCTCTTCCTTGAACTCGTTTGTTCTCTCCGTTGGTAGCATCATCTTGAAAGACAGCTGGTTTGTGATGGCCAGTGCATAAATCTCCTTCTTTGCCATCATCGTTAGAAGAAGACCTTTCAATTGCGAGGATTACATCGTTGTTGCTTTCCTCTTCTGATTTCATTTCTCCGGTAGTCACAGGGGAGCCCGCGTCAACCTTAGGCTTGTCATCTCGAAGGACTGCCTCTGCTATAGCAAACAGTTCTCCATGGCTTGGTTCAGAGGCTTAGAAAGGAGAGAAGGGGAATGAAGTAACGTTTATGTATTGTGTTTATGAAGGATATATCAGGTAGATTTGGCAATGAGTTTACAGGAAAAAGAAGTAAAGTCATGCTGGAAAAGAAACTGTACAAATACGATTGATTAATGTGAGAAATTTCTGATACAGAATTGAACTTTGATTTATTTTTTTCATTTTAGCTTAGGAATTCGGATATTACCAAGCTAGGTTACAATGTGAATTTTTGTTAATACAGGAAATGAAAAGTGACTGATAGGACGTAGAAATGTAAATTTTTCTATCTAAAAAACTAAAGTAAATCTTACCAAACAGAAACCGTTTGCTGACGTTCTGATATCCAAACTGGTTTAGAATGTCGGAGATGACAGTTCTCGCTCTCCACATGTGAATTTTTACAGTCATATCGAATAACTGTAACGCTAAACGTATTGTACCAAGATCCAGCTGGGACGCACGAAACGGTTGTCTGTAAGCTGTAAGTCCTCTTTCGTTTATTCCTAGGGCATGAGCAAAAGGATGGAAGTCTTCCATGATTAAATCAAGAGCCATATCCACTACTTCTGCTTGGTAGATGAATTTCCCTTTAGGACGAGATAGCAGACCTAAATGGAGAGAGAGAGAGAGGGAGAGGGAGAAATAATGTTACAATTTTCAAGACATCTTCAACTGTAAAATCTTCATTTAACATTTGAAATCGATTTTTTTTTTAAAATACGTTTTTAGTAACTCCATTTTGTATTTGATGTTGGGGGTAACATCGCTAGTCATAAGGACCGCTATTCATAAGGACCGCTATCCATAACGCGTGAATAAATGCATAGCGGTTTTGTATGAATAGCGGTCCTTCGACAGAGCTAGCAAACCATAGACAAAATACCTCGCTATTCATAAGGACATCGGTTCATAAGGACAACTATTCATTAACTATTTATAAGGACCGCTATTCATTTTAAATGAATAGCGGTTTTCTATGAATAGCGGGCCTTATGAATAGCGAGTGGACCCCGATGTTGGTAGATACTTTGAGAATAATTTGTTTTTCTGCAAATATATGGAATTGTTCAGCACTATTCACATTACGTAGTGATATCATATGATATTCTAAGTAATGCAGCGTAATGAAAACGAAATACTATGTTTCCATTTGACTGCTATCAAACACAACAGTGTCTCTTTACGGTTCATATATATTTGAAATATTGAATTTCTATTTAAAATTATGTTCTAGGCCGATTCAGCGGCGGATCAAATATCCACCCGATACAAACTGCGGCTTCAATGGCATTGACAAAATTTGGAAAAACGGTACCATTGTGCATTGACCGCTTTTATAACACATCCAACATGTGTTGGATCTACGTTCAATGCTCATTGGATGCTATGTTATTATTGTTGCGTTGGCGTTAGACTAGTATACCAGACAACGGCGTAATGCAATATTTTCTCGACGAAAGACTGTAAAGCGAGGATATCTGTCTAACATGGGGTTCGAGCGAGTGACGTGAGCAATTAAAGATCACGACGAGCAGACAACCACCGGGTGCCGGGCCGGGACTGGGGGCCGGGCCGCGATCGCGGCCGGCGGCGCGGCCAGCTGGCTGGCGATTGCCAGCAATGCTAGCTGGAGCCGCGACAGTCATTTGTGTTTTTGTACTCGTCCAGGCTACTTGCCCGACTGAAATAACTTGACCGCACGAAGCTTGGTGGCTCTTATAATGTACCGGTATGTGTCCTGTCATTAACCTGGCTGGGGTCTCTTCTGTGCTTATCCATGACGATGTCATTGTCATGTAAATATCAAGCCAAGGACAAGGTAGGTATATCACGTTAGAATCTACTCGTTTTGAAAAATTTTGTATGAAAATCATAGTTTGTATGGAAATCATAGCATAGGGGGGGGGGGGCACTAGACCCATAAAGTGGTAAGTATGTGCCGCTGATAAGACAAAAAAAAGTGGGGCTAAGAAATAAACTTGTCATGGAAAGGATGGTCTTTCGAACGACTTAAAAAATCTTTTGCCAATTTTGGGGGTCCCCATTTCATTGAAAGTTAATGTCAGCACTGTCAATGACAATTTTCAGTAAAAAGAATGGCTTGGTTTTGATTGGCTAAGAAGCACTGACTGCCTGTTAGTAATGGTTAGGGATTGACATGACAACTTGTCACTCAGCAGTGCTGAGACTGTTGTTGTTTTTGCTTGGTTTTAGTGGCAACCAGTCAATTTCTGACTATTATTGCCAGTTACTAATGCAATTTATTTCAATTTTTTTTTTCAAACTGATGAGTGAGATAGATGATATCTGCAGACAATCATGCTTCATGAAATGGTACCCTTGATTTTCAATGATAATAATATGATGGTATGGAATGCATTGTCTGATGCCTTGGTCTGAGCATGCATAAAAAAACATGCATGCTCCAGCCCAGCGGCTGTGCCCCTGGGTGCGCTCGCAGCGAGGCGTAGACTAGGGTCAGACTGGCCTATATTTTCTCTCTATTTTTTTTTTTTTCAACAAGACAGAATTGGTATACGTTGGAATGGCAATTTGACTTGAGCGTTAAAATTGGGGCCTTCTCCATGGTACATACATGTACATGCACCCACTGCACATTATACTGAGTGACCCCCTTCCCCCCTCCCCCTCTGGGTAGCGTGTTAAATACTATGTATGAGATATGTCCTCCGAACGTGACAATGGTAATTTAGGCATGGAAAGGTGGTACATGATTCCCAAATTAAATATCTAATAAACATGTTAGATCTAGCTGATTCAAGAACTTAAAAGAAAATGAAAATGCATTGACTGCTCGTCAATTCACGCATACGCAATTTTAATGTAGATGACCTTTCCCACTGTACCTTCGTCAGGTACCACATACAGAGCCATTACTTTGTGGGGGGGGGGGGGGGGCTGTGTCAATTTTGGCGCCAGTTGTGACATCTATAGTTGACACCATGGTATAAAATCAGCAAAATTCTAGGAAAATACTTCTTTCTACTTTTTTTGATGATAGAATATCTGATTTCATGCCAGATTCTTCAAAAGGATCCTTTTTACTCCAATTTTACACATTTGGCGGGAGGTTTTTTCATAAAAGGAGATTTCCATGCTTGGCAGGAGAGCGGGAGGAAGGGCGTGGTGGGCGGGAGTCTCCTGCTTTGACGCTGGAGGACGGCAGCAGAATTAGCGTCGTGGCGTGAGACTCCCTCCAAATGCGGAGGGTTGACACCCCGAAGAAATTCCCACCAGCTTTAGATTCCACATACCTTTAGGATACCTAGGCATTGTTACAACCGGTAATGTCACAGTGACGCATAATGACACAGCACCACATAAAGGGATACTATTTCCGGCTGAATAAACTAATATCTAGCTCTGAAGTTAAGGGGATGGATTCAGTTGAAGTAAATCAATTCAGCTACATATAATTTAAAAGCACCTTTAAATGCTCTGTTAGCATGAATTGCATACTACATGTTAGCACTCCCGACACACTTGTTGCCGGAGTATCTGCCGGGGCTCAAAGCGAACATATAAATTTCGCTAATTTGAGGTGTTTTCTAAACTATAGCTAAATTGATTCACTTAAACTGAACAGGCCTTGCCATTCATGTAAAGTTAGATTTTACATCTACTATCCAGTCTTAGTCAACATTAGATGGACCGTTAATAACAACTGTATGTTTTAGGTTCATGTAGATCTAGTTAATTTTGCGGTATTTATTTCTCGACCTAGATGCATCATTAGATTAATGACGTTTTGTACAGGAAACTCCTACGTAAAATGTTAGTCATCCTTTGTATCCGGTAAACTACCCGCTAGACAACTTCCCCCTCTCCGTCAATTCCCCCTCTCCGTCAATTCCCCCCTGGACAATTACCCCCAGGACAGCTACCCCCACAAGGAAAATTACCCCCCCCCCCAGGACAATGGCCCCTAGGACGATGACCCCCCCCCCCTCCAGGACAACTACCCCAGGACAATTACCCCACCCCCAGACACCAGCAGGACAAATACCCCCTTGATTCTGGGGTAGTTTTTGAAGGGAGTTGGGGGGGGGGGATGTAGTTGTCCTGGATGTAGTTGTTCTGGGGGTAATTGTTCTGGAGGGTAGCTGTCCTGCGGGGTAGTTGACCTGGGGTTAGTTGTCCTGGGGCGTATCCGGACAACAACCCCCTGGACAATTCCCCTGCGGAAAACTGGCCCCCGGAAAACCATCCCCTGGACGACTACCCCCCTAGGACAACTACCCCCCCCCCCAGGACAATTACATGTACCCCTCCCCCCCCCCCGAACAACTTCCCCCTGGACAGCTATCCCCGGAGGTAATTGTCCTGGGGGGGGGGGGGGTAGTTGTCCTGAGGGGTAATTGTCTGGGGGAGTAGTTGTCCTGGGGGCTAGTTGTCCTGGGGGGGTAGTTGTCCTGGGGGGTAGTTGTCCTGGGGGGTAGTTGTCCTAGGGGGGTAGTAGTCCAGGGGGGTGATTCACTAACTGGGATCGATATCATTCCTAAAATCAATTTTCGGGATTGATTTCATTCCCAGCTTAGAATTAATTCCACCTTACTGATTCACTAAATCGCTTTTAGGATGGAATCAATTTTATCATGAATATATATGAGCGCAAATGAATATTTACGAGCGCACTCATTCCAACCAATCAACGTACTCAAATTTCAGTCACCGCCCCTCAGTCACCCGACCTAATTCTCTACTTAGCGCGTAGCTAGTGCGCGTTACCTAGCTACTGCATTAATTGCGCACACGCATCGACTGGACATACACAGGGCTAGGGCCTATGGCTAGGGCAATGGGCGTGCAGGCTAGGCAGGCACAGCGTAGCCGCGCCCAGGTTGGGGCGCGGGCAGGCATGCAGTGGAGTGACCGTTTGTGATTGTTAGGAGCGATCCGGATCACTCCCAACCTTAAAATCAATTCAGAGGCTGGAATCAATCCCAAATACCTTAGTGAATCAGTCACTAAAAGCGATATCGCTCTTAGGATGGATATTGTTCCTAAAATTGATTTTTTTCTTATTTGGGATTAATTTTAGCTGTTAGTGAATCACCCCCCAGGGGGTGGTTTTCTGGGGGGTAGTTGGGTATTTGTCTGGAGTGTAGTTGTCTAGGGGGTAGTTGTCCTAGAATTATCATCCTTCCCCTTGCACAGGCTGTTCTGCTGAAAGGTACATGTACATCTAAAGGTCGCCGGAAGTATAGTCATAATGGTGTTTTTCTTCTTTATGACTTCACCCTCCGAAGGTCGTGCCAGAGGCATTATGTTTTGGGATCGTTCATCTACCACCCTGCTTTCTCGTTCTCACATTAACTCAAGAACCAAGAACCATTTGAGGTAAGAACTTCAACTTTGGTGGTTGTATGAATCATGACAGGTAGACACTCTGGTTAGATTTGGGGTATGTAGGTCAAAGGTCAAGGTCCCGGGGGGGGGGGGGGGGGGGTGTCGCATTGAGACCTGTGGGGTGATTCACCAACAGCTAAAATTAATCCCAAAGAAGGAAAAATCAATTTTAGGAACAATATCAATCCTAAGAGCGATCTCGCTTTTAGTGACTGATTCACTAAGGTATTTTTGATTGATTCCAGTCTCTGAATTGATTTTAAGGTTGGGAGTGATCCGGATCACTCCTAACAATCACAAACCGTCGTGTGCCCGGAAGAAGGGCGCGAACGTGGCGCGCACGGAAAACACAGTTTCGAGAAAAACGCGATCAAAAATTATGCTTCATTTTGCAGCCGCATTCTGAAGTAATTAATAATCCAAACATCTTCTAAATTTCACCAAATCATAAAATAACACTTCAAGAATCATCATTGTAAATTTTATAACAAATAGTGCCAGACTTTCATAGATATGAACACATTTCCCGTTCACGACCTTTTGCTGGGAAGAAATTACGCACATTCAGTGTTTTTTCTTCCCGGCAAAAGGGCGCGAACAACGTTCGATTCACATACACGTATATGCGCAGCAGGCTTCACGCCCTTCTTCCGGGCAAACTCGGCTTACGTCGCACAGATTTTCTTCCCAGGAAAAGGGCGCGAACAACAGAGCATTGTTCGCGCCCTTTTTCCGGGAAATAAAACACTTGATTTCGCGTAATTTGTTCCCAGCAGAAGGTAATGAACGGAAAATGTATTCATATCTTCAAAGGTTTATCTTCACTGGTGACAATATTTACACTGATGATTCTGGAAGTGTTATTTCATCATTTGGTGAAATTTAAAAGATGTTTCGATTATTAATTATTTCAGAATGCGATTACAAAATGAAGCATAATTGTCGATCGCGTTTTCTCAAAACTGTGTTTTCCGCGCGCGCACAGGCGTTTGCCCCCTTCTGCCGGGAAGAATTTTTGCATTTGGCTGCCCGCGTCATTTTCATTTTCTTGTATTACGTAACAATTAAGGTATTACATGACTTGAGAAGCATATCAATCAAAAGGCCTTTTAATTCTCTATCATATGTCACCGAAAACTGAAAATCGAAAATTTTGTCATTTTCCCCCGTTCGCGCCCTTCTTCCGGGCACACGACAAAACGGCCACTCCACTGCATGCCCGCCCACCCCTACCCGTGCGTGGCTACGCTGTTCCTGCCTGCACGCCCTAGCCCAACGAACGTAGAGGGCGTCAACACTTTGCAGTGTTGCTATTAGGAAGGTTCACTTCTTACGCGCATGCAGTTGAAGTGCGCGCACATTTTGGTAGGCATGCCAACGAAACCATAAATCGAAGTAATACAATGACGGATTGATAACGACATGAAGACAAAAAGAGATACTGTGAAAAGATACAGATTTTGAAAAAAATATGTGATGCAAGAATATATTATTTGAAACATTATTTTATTCATGATATTATGTAAATTTTATTTCTATAATCTATAATCTTACCGTAAATAGTCATCTTTGTGATCAGTGATTGTACCAGTGTGCTAAATTCATGACGTTTTCGGCAAGCTGATTTTGTGACCACTCGCAATGCATTTCGGGATAGGGGTAACCTCTCCCTCGCTGCGGGCGTACTGCTGAAATTAAATAAAATCTATTCGCTGATCCATCAAAATGCGGTGTCAATGAATGCGTCGTCTGCTCAGCTTGTTAACGGTATATACCGTCTAGCTAGCGTCAGCCTAGGCGGCTGGGAAGGGGGCAAGGCGAGGGAAAGGTACCGACCGCCATACCATCTCGCTGCACTGGACGTGCCCGAGGACGTCGCTGTGCTGTGCTGTCAGGGTATATTTCATAATTTATGATAACGGCTAAACACATCCATAAAACAAAACAAAACTATAAAACAACGTTAAAGGCAAAACCAGTGATTCTTGCTGCAGGGAATTTAATAGCTGAAATTGGAAATTTCGACATGAATTCAATTCATATTATCTTTTAAATAATTCTATTCATTAATTTTTGGTTATTCATGAATTTATTTTTGTATTCTTTTTTATTGATTTATTCAAATATTTAGTTGTTACTTTATTTAAATTTTTCATTTTTAATTAATAATCAGTATTATTATTAGGTGTGTATTTATGTATGTATTCATTTATTAACCTATTTCATTGTTATTATTTTTAGAGGAGGGGTTAAGTTAAATTTAATTTGACATCGCCACCACTTCTATTCAGACCTCATCTAGTGACATTTTTAACCCTTTCCAAAAAAGATGTCGGGGGAGAGACAAGGGAGGGAGGCTAATTCACATCAAATAATGAAAATGGATATGGTGTTGGTCCACCCCCCCCCCCCCCCCCCCCCCCAATGCTCAAACTTTTTGGAAACTGTTTTCACCCTTGCTCCCTCTCTCTTTAGATATTTATCTTTTTTCTCTCACTCTCCCCTATCTCCCCCCCCCCCCTCTCTCTATCTCTCACCCCAACTTTTTTTCTTAACTTTCCCATTTTTTCATCCAACCTCACTATCACATGTATTGATTATTCTCTCTCATCATTTTTTCCCCCTCTCTTTTACACACTCATACTCTCTCACACTCTGTTCATTGGTTCTTTGAGGTATGATTCAATTCATCCAGACTATCCCGTAAAAATGGAACATATGAAGCCGGAAGGTAGAATTGCACATTCAATAATAAATATTTTTATTTGTACTATAAACAACATCAGTAATGACAGAGTAAATCACTTACCATGTGCACATGGTGAATTAAACGACAAAGTTTAAAGGATGAAGTTTAAATTAAAGAACAAAGTTTAATTTCAACAGTAGTCTCATATTTATTCCATTGTATTAATACATCTTTTCCGGCAGCTCTTCTTATTACGCTCTTCATTTTCATATTTTTATTTCATTATTGCATTGTAACCCTTCAAAGGTTTTGGGTATGCACGCTATATGAACTGTTTTATTATGCAGTATTGTCATAATCATCGTTATTTTTAAATTTTATTATTAATATTATTATTATCGTCATCATTATCATTATTATTAATATCATTATTATTAAATTCTATACAAATTAAATCTTGTCCACAGTGGACTTTAGATTTTTACGGCGGAGAACAGTTTCACGTCTGATCCAGGACGCTTCTTCAGCTCGTCTGAGTTGGTTCTCCGCCTAAAAAATCGTAAGTCCAGTCCACAATATTTAATTTGTATAGTATTTGATTATTTCTTAGATGATTCAAAACTCAGTTTATTATTATTATTATTATTATTATTATTATCATTATCATCATTATTATGACATCATCGGCTAAGTCAATAGCATATTAAATTATTTATTCAAGGCATTATGGTGGACCCTTTTTATCTTCTCATTTTTGTCAAGTCTAATGAAAGAAATTTGTCACGTTTTTGCAAAGACAATTCTAATGAGTCCCGGGTAATGAGTCAAAGATGAATAAAGTTTATCCACCTGTTCACATTACAGCAAATATTAATTAAACGTGTGATGGTGGCATACTTAATGTGCTACATATCTACATAAGAACATAAAATAAGTATTACTCGAGTTATAAAGTATATACCATTAACATCAAGAAGAAAAATAAGAAAAATACTTTATGAGAACCCTTTATTAAGAATGCATTCCGCAATTCATTACTTCAGACATTTTGTTCAAAAAATAAAATATGTAATTGCACAACTAGGAGTAGGAAAGGAAGGAGGTGGTCAGCAGTGAATTAAGGTTAAGGTTTCAGTTTTTCACATGATTGAAAGCAATACGTTTAACTTGAACACATAATAAATCGGCCATATACATGTATATAATGAAAAAGGAGTGAAGCGTCTTACATGTACATGGCACATTCCATAAGCATCAAATGAATTTCATTTAAATGCACATGTTACATTTATTAGTTTCATTTAATTAACATGGAAAGAATGGAATGAATTCTTCACATTTAAATACGAATATGCAGCACAATTATATGTATTGTGAGTACACATGCATGCACACATGTAATCAATGAATGCACAATTCAATGAATAAAGGAAAAGTGTCTTGCATCTCATCATAATGCAATAAATATAATAATATAGACTTAAGGCAGCACAAGGTTTTGAAATGTGTAGCAATTTAAAATGAAATGAAATGAAATATCAGTAGCATGCAATTAAAATATCAAAGACATAAAAATATTTACAAACTTGTCTCGGCCGCAAAGGGAAGCTAGACTATTGGCGTCACTATTTACGACGTCGGCATATAGGCGTCAGAAAATCAGAAGTATAATATTTACAAATTGGTAAGTATATACTGGAAAAAGGTATATTGCATCTCATCATTAAAATATATACTAATGCAATAAATAAAATAATTATATAAACACAAGGCAGCACAAGGTTTTCAAATGTGTAGCAATAAGTTGCATTTCAATGACAGGAAATACCAGTAGCATGCAGTTAAAAAAATTAAAAGCATAAACATATTTACAAACTTGTCTCGGCCGCAAAGGAGAACGAGACTATATTGGCATCATTACAACGTCGGCATATAGGCGTAAGCATAATAGGCATTGGAATACACTTATTGGTAAGTATATATCGAAAAAAAAAAAAAAGTTTATTGCATCTCATCATAAGATGCAAAAAATAAAATAATATAGACAAAAGGCAGCACAAGGATTTGAAATATGTAGCAATAAGTTGCATTTAAAACAAGTGAATGAGTAAATTACGCACTGCGTAATAAATGTCCCCGCCGGAAGTGCAGATCTGTGGAAATTAACTAGCCTGAACCTTAAAACTTCAGTGAAAAACTTTAGTGAATAAAATAATAATGTTACTGCATGCAAAAGAAGAGGATACCAACAATGCATGTATACAACTGAAATATAAAACATGAAAGCATTATGAACCTTCAGCCATTTTGAATAAATTTGCATAAATTTGCATGAATAATGAATTTCAAAATTCTGTGTAGAAGTTTGGAAGCCCCCACCCAGCCCTATCAGATAAAACAATCGGAATCAAAATCCGATGTGAAATAGAGGAGAAGTAGCATTTTTCGTCAATTTTGAATAAATTTGCATAAATTTGCATGATTAATGAATTTCAAAATTCTGTGTAGAAGTTCGGAATCCCCCACCCAGCCCTATCAGATAAAACAATCGGAATCAAAATCCGATGTGAAATAGAGAAGTAGCATTTTTCGTCAATTTTGAATAAATTTGCATAAATTTGCATAATTAATGAATTTCAAAAATTCTGTGTAGAAGTTTGGAAGCCCCCACCCAGCCCTATCAGATAAAACAATCGGAATCAAAATCCGATGTGAAATAGAGGAGAAGTAGCATTTTTCGTCAATTTTGAATAAATTTGCATAAATTTGCATAATTAATGAATTTCAAAATTCTG
The DNA here is from genome assembly GCA_025618425.1 of Heliocidaris tuberculata. Lineage (NCBI taxonomy): Eukaryota > Metazoa > Echinodermata > Echinoidea > Camarodonta > Echinometridae > Heliocidaris > Heliocidaris tuberculata. The sequence continues at coordinate 219,739 of CM046833.1, read as the reverse complement.
TGTAAAAGTTTGGAAGCCCCCACCCAGCCCTATCAGATAAAACAATCGGAATCAAAATCGGCCAAGAAATGACGGAGAAGTAGCATTTTCTAACATTTGAGCACACACGGACAGACGGACGGACGGACGGACGGACGGACACACACACACACGCACACACGAACGGAGCCCGTTTCATAGTCCCCTCGCGAACTTCGTTCGGCGGGGACAATAACAGGAAATACCGGTATCATGCAATTAAAAAATCAAAAGCATAAAAGTTATTTACAGACTTGTCTCGGCCGCAAAGGGAAGCGAGACTATTGGCGTCACGACGTCGGCATATAGGCGTCAGAAAATCAGAAGTATAATATTTACAAATTGGTAAGTATATATTGAAAAAAAAAAAAAGTGTATTGCATCTCATAAGATAAAGCAATAAATAAAATAATACATACTCAAGCCAGCACAAGGTTTTGAAATGTGAAGCACATTGCATTTAAAATGACAGGAAATACCATAGCATGCCATTTAAATATTAAAAGCATAAAATTATTTACAAACTTGTCTCGGCCACAAAGGGAAACTAGATTATTGGCGTCACTATTTACGACGTCGGCATACAGGAGTCAGAAAATTAGTAATATTTACAAAGCGTATATTGTAAATAAAATAATATAGACACAAAGCAGCAGTTATTCAAATGGATAGAAATACAATGGTTAGAAATAATCACAGGGATAATAGGTGCAATACACCTACTGAAATCATGTCCATGTACATATGAAATTGATTAAAGAATGCAATTGAGAGTCATTTTCTCCCATTTATTTATAAATCGTTGTTGAGTTGAGATGGATCATCCCGGAATATTTCCCTTCAAAATATATCACAGCAAACAGATCAAAAGATGTATTTTTGTAATAAGATAAAGCGATCTTGGAATTAAACTCTAGCATAATAAGTCGACCTCACATATTAAAGTCAAAGTTATTCACAAGACACCTCTCTTATTTGATTCCATTTCCAATGCAGTGTGCCTGTGCCGTTCCATGTACACGTATTATGCGGCAATCACGAGGGGGGGGGGGGGGGGGGGGGGGAGGGGAGGTGGTCATCTTCCCCTTCGATTTTTAATGCTTATAATTTTTTTTTTCTATTTTGAGTCAGGTGACCAAATTTAGGCCAACCACATAAAAATTTTATTGGCCTTGAGTGTATTGTGATGCAAAATGAGGCTTCTTTAATTATTTCAACAGAACTTTGGAATAGTATCCCACAAAACCTAAGACAAGCTAACACAGTTGGGCAATTTAAAAATGCTCTGAAAATGTACCTATTAAATTAAGCTACACTCAGTGCATGATTTTTCTTCAGCAGCTTTCCCTCTTTCATCTTCTTATCTTTTTCCCTAAGCGCGTTGAGACCTTTTCCATAGGTGTAATGCACTTTATAAGAACTGTTTTATTATCATTATTATTAGTAGTAGTAGTAGTAGTAGTAGCAGTAGTAGTAGCAGTAGTAGTAGAAGTAGTAGTAGTAGTAGTAGTAATAGTATTATTTCTTGCTGTTTTCACTTGATCACTTTGTGCGCTCGCATAATAATGATCACCCCCCTTCCACTTCTCAAAACAGATTTTTTGGCGATGGCCTTCGGTGTTATCGCCTCCTCCCCCCTCTCCTACTACATGTATTTACATGAAATCGCCGCCACTGCATGTACAAGCCGTTCAACTTTTAAAAACTAATCATTACACTCTCTAAATTGGCAATGCATTGAACATCACTATTTGAAAATGCAAATTTGCAATTTTTAAATAAAACTTTGCAATTACCATTCATTTTGACTCATGTTAAATTCATATTTATTTTTCAAACTATGTAAGAGGGTAAGAATTCAAAAAATTATTGCCAGTTTGAAATCTGATCAATTTAGACTTTAGGGAAGTTCTTTACCTCTATGGGTTAATGTAGCATTAAACAAGTATATGTTAGGCCTATAATAACACTCAAATTACCTAGGTAGAAAACGGCCTGTAAACTAATTTTACATTTTCAAACACGACTGTAATAATATACCCACTCTGAATTACCGTATGAGAATTAACACTTTCGTTTTACATTCAAATGATTTTTTACAATAGTATTGGGCAACGTTTCCCAATACTTTGGCCTATTTTTTAAATCATTTTTTTAGAGTAAGTCCATGTGGAATAAAAGTGAACATCTCTAGGCTTACAGAAATTTATAGATATAGAAATCACATGTACAACATACTAATTGAATAGCCTTGTAAGGTTGTAATTATAAGGGTAAAAAGTGAATATAAAACGAGCATGAGTTTTTTTTTTGGTTGATTTTTTTTTAGTTTTTTTTAATAAATGGGATATAAGATGCATGCACCATAGAGGCCATTTGGATTGGATGACATTGCAAGCGCCTTGCCTACATTAAAGGGCAATCCAACCTTGATAATAAGATGATTTGTGTGAAAGCAGAAAAATAAGAAAAACGGGATGGCGAAAGTTTGAAAGAAATCGGACAAGGACTAAGAAAGTTATGGATGTTTGAAAAATGAGATCACTACATCTATGCGAATCTCAAATTGGCAGTTTGGCGAGTCAATTGTGACATTTTTGTGGACAACTCTCCCATTTGTCGTACACAAAAATATCATTAATTTGCACTTTTCTTCGAGGTGCTTTTACCCTCAGGGCTGTACTCAAAATATATTGGAGATAGCATATTGTTATAGGTCCTCATGAATGAAAGGATCCTACTGAATAACGCATTTTGAACAAAAGTGACATTTTAGTCATTTTGTGTGTTAGAGCGAATTGGGGAGTTGTCCACAGCTACATCACAGTGACATTACCTATTCGGCCAATTTGAAATTCCCATATGTACAGTGATTGCAACTTTCAAAAATTCAAAACTTTCTTATTGCTTGTCCAATTTCTTTCAAACTTTCACCAATCTGCTTTTCTGATTTTTCCTCTTTCTTTCAAAGCAACTTGCTATCAAGGTTGGATTTCCCTTTAATGTCACAGAATAAAATGGTTAATTCTGTATACAGAATTCCTTTTCTCTTTTTCGGTTCTACATGTACATATTATAAAGTTCATTTATGGAGGAAACTGCAATGAACAAATGTCGAGTCGATATCAGTATCATGTCAAATTATGCTGGGAAACTGATGGGGTGCTATGCACATGTAATGAATACAATTTTTGAATTTGAAGCTGCAAAGTGTTGATTACATCTCAATATTTAATTCCAATATCACAAGAAATACAGGATAATAACATGATTCTTTTTTTTTTCGCAAACCTTGTGTCATTGTGACAGCATCTGTCTCCTTACACTTATACATGTACAAGCTTATCTGAAGATAACCTTGTACTCCAGACTAGCTTTTACAGGTGAATAGGCTTCAATAGCTTTTGTGTGTATCAGCAGGCCTTTTTCCAGTCTAGATCATTCATACATGAGAGGAAAATAATTATTTAAAATTTCACTTTCAATTCTGAATCCCCAAATTTGTGGCACAGTAAGAGTTGAAGAGTCCCTGAGTCAGGTCTAGCAAATTTAAGAAAATTAAGTCTTGCTTAGAGCAATTTTGTTGTCTGTTTTTGACTGCTGCAACGTGAATGTTGGACACAGTCTCACATAGGCAAGGGCCTATGAGTGGTCTCCTTAGTACCTCTACTAGATGGTGTTTCAGTAGTGTCTAACTTGGCATCTGTAGTGCTCTTTGGAGATCTGTTTGGCACGGCAGGTTTAACACTTTCGAGGACCGCTAGATCATTCATACACAAGAGAAAAAATAATTTTAAAAATTTCACTTTCAACTCTGAATCCCCAAATTTGTGGCAAAGTAGGAGTTGAACATTCCTTGAAACAGGTAATCTCGCAAATTTAAGAAAATTAAATCTCGCTTTGACTGCTCAACAGTGAATGTTCGCTACAGTCCCGCATAAGTTTGGCCCTAGTATGAGTGGCGTATTAGTATGAGTACCCAGGCAGCATTAATGGGCAGTCACTCATAGGTCCTTGCCTATGTGGGACTGTGTCCAACATTCACTGTTGCAGCAGTCAAAAACAGACAACAAAGTTGCTCTAAGCAAGATTTAATTTTCTTAAATTTGCCACAAATTTGGGGAATCAAAATAGAAAGTGAAATTTTAAATAATTATTTTCCTCTCATGTATGAATGATTTAGACTGGAAAAACGCTTGCTGATACACACAAAAGCTATTGAAGCCTATTCACCCGTAAAAGCAAGTCTGGAGTACAAGGTTATCTTCACTTCAGATAAGTTTGTACATGTATAAGTGATGGGCAGTAAACCAAATTTTCTGTCTCCCATTCGTTGTTAGCCTCTTAATGTCGGCTCTCTCATTTAAGAGAGCCGACCCTACCCCAATAAGAGGCCTGTAGGCTGTACCCAGGCAGTTGTTGTGTGGCCGGCACTCATCCTGTGTACTTGGTCAATGAATGGTGGCCGGACTGTCGGACGAGTTGTGTATCCATCCATCCAGACGAACAGCATTTTGACAGTGTTTGAAAAAGTTTCAAGCATTAGACCACTCACGGGACCATCACTATATGGGGCTGTGTCAATTTCGGCTTGTCATGACCTCTAAGCTGAAGAAGTAAAAATACCAATATAATCGGCAAAATTTTGAGAAAATACTTTTTTCTACATTTTAGAATGATAATTTCATGCCTGATCCTTCGATAGGATATTTATCATCTGGATCAAGTGAAATTTTCAGGCTGTTTTTGGTCAGTGATCTTGCTCCCCTCCTGCACACAAATCATATGGGCAAGATATCAGTTTTATCACATACTTGCCTATGGGAGGCAATTGCTCACAGTATGAAGGTACAGAGTGCGAGGTTATCTCCAATAACCTCGCAAAAGTGTGAGTGGCATTAGGCCTAGATCTAGACCTATTTCTTAATTTTTTTTAATACAAGTGTTTGATCTAAGTTAGACGATATTATTTATAGAAAAATATATAGATAATGATTATCACAAATTCAATGCATGGTTTAAGTTGAATCTAAATACAAAAAAGAACTTAAGAAGGCTTCATTTTTGTTAAGTGTCCGGTCATCCGAATCTGATCCCCCTTCCATCATATCGCTCCATCCAGCATCCGAACAATTTTTTTTGTATACTAATTTAACGTTACATGCGGGTCCGGTCCCTATTACCCTGGATTGCCAAATTTGTTTCATCATCATTTCAAATAACTTAATCTAAATTTATAACTAAAATCAAACCTTGAATTGATTGATCCATCATCGAGCTCTGACTCAGGCCTCAGCTAGCCTTAGGAGGTCGATCGAGAGTGAGATCTGTATATCAGCTAGCTAGCTCTGTATACGTGTTATGGAGAGGTCAGTGGTATACATACACGGTACGGTACACGTACGTAGTAGCAGCGAAATAGAGCAGAAGAGCGTTAGCAACCTCACAAATACATATTATTTTATCGTAAAGTAAAATGATAAATTTATCACTATTTTAATCTTTTTTCTCCTGAAAATTATAAAATCGTATAAAAATATTATTAAACATAACATCTGATTTTAAAACTTCAATTCAAAAGTTTTTGAAAGTATTAATTGAAAAAAAAATCAAATCTACAATCTACCGAAAAACCTCTCTGAGAGAAAACGATGGTCACAGAAATTTAGCGAAGTGAACCTTCCTAATAGCAACACTGCAAAGTGTTGACGCCCTCTACGTTCGTTGCCCTAGCCCATAGCCCTGAGTAATGTGAAATTGATGCGTGTGCGCAATTAATGCAGTAGCTAGGCAGCGCACACTAGTTACGCGCTGGGTAGAGAATAAGGTCGGGTGACTGAGGGGCGGCGACTGAAATTTGAGTACGTTGATTGGTTGGAATGAGTGCGCACATAAATATTCATTTGCACTCATATATATTCATGATAAAATTGATTCCATCCTAAAAGCGGTTTAGTGAGTCAGTAAGGTGGAATTAATTTTAAGCTGGGAATGAAATAATCCCGAAAATTGATTTGAGGAACGATATCGATCCCAGTTAGTGAATCACCTCCCTGTACATCATCCGCATACACAAAAACGCATAAAAAGGGTAGTTTTTCAGCACCAGACATGTAACGCGTGTATCGCATTAAGCGTATCAAAAACATGAAAAATCTGGAAAAAGGGTACCAGATTCATTGAGGATCCCGGGTGATGATAAGAAAGATAAGCAGAAAGGGTATGAAATTTGATAGGGATAGACCCAATCCAGAGCAGATCCGAAACCCTCCGATGGGATGGTATACGGTAAATTCACGACAAGAACTGCCCAGGGAAACGGGGATAAGACAGAAAATAAAAACCAGAAAAGGAGAATGCCATCCACTTTTCTTTTTTGGCCAGACAAAAGTCTAAGAATAAGAAATCCTTGCATAAGGTGTAAAAAAACCGTAAGATATAAAATCCATGCGAAGGGTCTAAAAATCTTAAATGTACATGTATGTGTTTCCTTGTATAGGGTATCAAAACCACATGTACTATCATGTCTATACTTCAGTCCTCGTTTAGGGTGCCTTTCAGAAAGTGATTTATGCGGATGATGTACAGGTCTCAGTGAGATATACCCCCCCCCCCCAGGGTCAAGGGTCAGAGTGGTCACTTCTGACATTGTAGGTTTTTGCTTGTTTACACCATACTCAAGAACAATTTGTTCCATTAATTTCAAACATGGTGCTGCTACATGTACATGTATGTATCGCCATATAGAAAGATGATCTTCCCGCCAACTACCCCCTGGACAACTACCCCCTAGGAAAATTACCCCCAGGACAATTACCCCCTGGACAACTGGGGGTAGTTGTTCAAGGGAGTCAGGGGGGGGGGGATTGTCCTTGGAGGTAGTTGTCCTAGGGGTAGTTGTTCTGGGGGTAGTTGGAAAATTACCCCCAGGACAATTACCCCCTGGACAACTGGGGGTAGTTGTTCAAGGGAGTGAGGGGGGGGGGATTGTCCTTGGAGGTAGTTGTCCTAGGGGTAGTTGTTCTGGGGGTAGTGTCCTGGTGGGTAATGGTCCCTGGGTTAGTTGTCCTTGTGGGAGTTTCAGGAGGTAATTTTCCTGGGGTTGCGGCTAATTGTCCAAGGGCATAATTGTCAAGGAGATCAAATGTCGGGGTTAGTCCTGGGTGGGGGGGGGGGGGGGTGGTTGTCCTGGGGTTTTTGTCCTGAGGGTAGTTTACCTGGGGCAGGGCTAACTGGTCTGGGGGGGATTACTTTCCCTGGGGGGTAGTTGTCCCAGGAGTAGTTTACTGGAAGTTATAGTTGTCCTAGAATGGTCACATAAAAGTACATGTTGATGATAGATCTACTGGGGTGGTATTCTGAGCACCATTTTATCTGTGAAATATTTTATCTCTTTGTATTATGAGACCACATTTTATCTCAGATTTTTTTGGAGTCTCACGATCTTACCTCTTGCATACCTTGCACTTTGATATGCATGGTACATGGGCAGGAGTGTCACTTTGATCCCCATTTCCATTAAAACACACATTATGAAGTAAAGGTGCAATACACTCTGTACCAAGGAGCGAGATTCTATTGGTTGAGTATGCTAGAGGTGAGAACTAACAACATTTTTTATTGGATAATGGATATAAAGTGGGCGGGTCCCGATGAGATAAAATACTGATTTTTTTTTTTTTTTATCTTAACCGATTTTGGAGATTTTTGTTCAGAAGTGAATGTATATTTATATGTATTTTAAAATGTATTGTTGATTGTATTGAATAAACAGCCTCTGAAGAGGTAAAATAAAAAAAAAAGTAAAGTCATAATGGTGTTTTTCTTTTTTATGCCTTCACCCTCTGAAGGTGGTGCCAGAGGCAGTATGTTTTGGGATTGTTCGTCTACCACCCTGCTTTCTCGTTCTCACAATAACTCAAGAAGCATTTGAGGTAAGAATTCAACTTTGGTGGTAGTATGTATCATGACAGGTAGACACTCTGGTTAGATTTGGGATGTCTACGTCAAAGGTCAAGGGTCCGAGAGGTTACTTCTAACATTTGTTGATGTTCCATTAATGAAGAAACTTGGTGCTGCTACATGTATGTATCACCATATAGAGAGATGATCTTCCAGACAACTACCCCCTAGGCAACTACACCATAGGACAATTACTCCCTGGACAACTACCCTCCCCCCCCCCTGGATTATGGGGTATTTGTTCAAGGGAGTGATGGGGGGGGGGGGAGGGGTAGTTGTCCTTGGGGTTATTGTTCTAGGGTAATTGTCCTGGAGGTGTTAGTTGTCCTAGGGGTACTATGTAGTTGTTTCGGGGGTGGGGGGGGGGGGGTAGTTGTCCTGGGGTATAATTTTCCTTAGGGGGTAGTTGTGCTGTGGATCAAATGTCAGGGGTAGTTGTCCTAGGGGTTAGTTGTCCTAGGGTAGTTGACAGAGGAGGTAGTTGTGTCCTAGGGGTATTTGTTTTAAGGGTATTTTTCTCGGGGTAATTTTCCTGGGGGGGGGGGGGGTAATTGTCCTGGGGGTGGTTTTCCAGGGGGGGGGGGGGGTAGTTTTCTGGAGGTATTTTTCCAGGGGGGTATAGCTGCTCAGGGGGTAATTTTCGAGGGGATAGTTTTTAGGGGTTATAGTTGTCCAGGGGGTAGTTGTCCTAGAATCGTCACCCTTCCTTGTGTACAGGCTGTTGCGTATAAATGTACATGTAGATGATTGATCTACAGATCGCCAGATCTACTTACATGTAAAGTCATAATGGTGTTTTTCTTTTTTATACCTTCACCCTCTGAAGGTGGTGCCAGAGGCAGTATGTTTTGGGATTGTTCGTCTACCACCCTGCTTTCTCGTTCTCACAATAACTCAAGAAGCATTTGAGGTAAGAACTTTTAACTTTGGTGGTAGTATGTATCATGGTGAATAGACACCCTGATTAGATTTGGGGTATGTAGGTCAAAGGCCAAGGGTCAGAGAGGTCACTTCTGACATTGCAGGAGCAAATGTCATAACCCCCCCCCCCGGACAACTACACCCCAGGACAATTACCACCTGGACAACTAACCCCCCCCCCCCCCAGATTCTGGGGATAGTTGTTCATGTGAGTGGGGGAGGGGTAGTTGTCCTTGGGGGTAATTGTCCTACAGGGTAGTTGTCCAGGGGATCAAATGTTGGGGGTAGTCTGGGGATGATTGTCATGGGGTAAGTGTTCTTTTTTTTTGGGGGGGGGGTAATTGCCCTGGGGTATAGTTTTCAAGGGGGTAGTTGTCCTGGGGGTAGTTTTCCAGGGGATAGTTTTCAGGGGTTATTGTTATCCAGGGTGTACTTGTCCTAGAATAGTCACCCTTCCTTGTGTACAGGCTGTTGCGTATAAATGTACATGTAGATGATTGATCCACAGATCGCCAGATCTACTTACATGTAAAGTCATAATGGTGTTTTTCTTTTTTATGCCTTCACCCTCTGAAGGTGGTGCCAGAGGCAGTATGTTTTGGGATTGTTCGTCTACCACCCTGCTTTCTCGTTCTCACAATAACTCAAGAAGCATTTGAGGTAAGAATTCAACTTTGGTGGTAGTATGTATCATGACAGGTAGACACTCTGGTTAGATTTGGGATGTCTACGTCAAAGGTCAAGGGTCCGAGAGGTTACTTCTAACATTTGTTGATGTTCCATTAATGAAGAAACTTGGTGCTGCTACATGTATGTATCACCATATAGAGAGATGATCTTCCAGACAACTACCCCTTAGGCAACTACGCCATAGGACAATTACTCCCTGGACAACTACCCTCCCCCCCCCCCCTGGATTCTGGGGTATTTGTTCAAGGGAGTGATGGGGGGGGGGGTTCACTCATGTATGGTATTTTTTTAAGGGTCTAAATCGAAAGTTATTGAGCCAAACCACAAAATTGTAGAATTTTTGCAAAGGGACAAGGGATTATCCAAAAGTCATTATGTTTCCTTCTATGTCACCTTAATGAAAGCAAATTTCAGGCTTTTTTTTTTTTTTTTTTACTATTGTAACCAGTGATAAGTGTTCCTTAAAAACTCTCACCAAATGTATAGCAATCTGCTGTATGAGAAGTAGAAAGACAAAAACTCATTTTCATTTCAACAAGTCATAGAAGTCATTCTCCTCTCTGCAAAGTTGGTGAAATTTACAGATTGTGGCAGACCTTTGAGTTACTTTGAGACCTAGTTTGCTGAAAATCAGACCATCCATTGTGAGGTCCTGCAATTCTTCTTAATCGCATGTCAATCCAAAATCAAATAGCACATCATCATTACATTTGCACTAAAACACAATTTATGTGTGTGTGTGTGTGTGTGTGTGTGTGTGTGTGAAACCCATTGTTAAATTCAAAGATATATGCAAAAGATTCTTTTGCATAATATATCTTTGTAAATCTTTGAATTTAACAACATTGTAGTATTTTCTTATTGGAATATTCATGCAAACACAGTAATGCATGATGAATATAATAAAATACAATGCATTAAAAGAGACTGAAAATTTAAAAAGTTCAATTTAATTCAATTCGGTTCAATGTTTTATTATCCATAATAAACAATGGAAATTTGCTTTGTTTACATGCACATACACAGAAAAGTTGATACATAATAAAACAAAGTTCTTGAAAGTCACAGAAAAAATTACTGATATAAAAAGACAAAAAGAATAAAAGAAAATGAGAATGTACAGTATGAGGCCTTGACGCCTTGTATTGAATTCTACTTATTTTGCGTAAAATGAGTATCAAACTGAGTTACGGTTTACAAGTGCACGAGTTGTGTACATGTATGTAATCATATAACTTACAAGGTAGAGACAAATATAACTCAGTGTATTCAGTATAATATTGTGGTATGAGAGATATTGTTAGTTTGAGTAAAAATACATAGTAAATTAAAGAAAAAATGCAATGCAAAAGAATTGACTTGCCGTTTGATGAAAATGGCCCAAGAAGATAGAAACAATGCGCATTGGGTAAGGTTAATGTAGGTTCCCTTCAGGTAGCTGAGCTATTTCTTTGTTGGTCATTTACACATTTTATTAGTATACCAAGGGTCTCTTACATAAATCTTGTAATAAATCAAACCCGCTCCCAGATTATCATTGCTAAAAGGGAAAGTCCACCCTCATTACAAGTTGGTTTTAAAGGAAGCGGAAAAATGAAAGAAACTGATCAGTGAAGGTTTGAGCAAAATGTGATAAGAAGTAAGAAAGTCATGAATTTTTGAAGTTGTAATCAATCAAGCACAAATTGACAACTCTGTGACATACCTGGTGAGTTCCTCTCCCATTTTCCCTGTACCCATAAGTCATTAATTTTCATTTTCTCTAAAGAAAATATTCAAACATACATGCACCTTAGATGTAATCATTGCTCATATGTTTTTACACAAAACCTGTACGAAACAAATCTATTCCTTAATCAGAAACTAAGAAAATGCAAATTTATGACATTTTCTGTACTGAGCAAATCGGAGAGGAGCTCGCAAGATATGACATGGAGTTGCCAATTTGTGTTTGATTGATTACCACTTCAAAAATTCATAACTTATTTCTTATCAGATTTTTCTCAAACTTTTACTATTCTGTTTCTCTCATTTTTCTGCTTTTATTCAAATCAATTAAATACCAGGGTAGACACTTTGATAGTTTGTCTATGATTATTTCAGTGAAATGCACACTTGGGGAAAAAGTAAAGTCATTTTATTTTTGTTTATTTATATGTTCATTCATGTACTTTATTGTAATTATTTCTTTCTTGCTCCTTTGTGTTAATTACAGTCTATTTTGGAGTGATGTAATATAAAACTGAGGAAAGAGTTTTGCTGTCAACTAGTTCAAGACTCCCAAGCTTATTTCTCAGCAAACAGAACTGACCCCATTCAGCAGTATATCAGGTACATGTAGTAGTGGTTTGTTTTGTTTGATTTTTTTGACATGCCTTATATGTATTTCCTTTGTTTGTTGTTGTTTGTTTTAATTGGTGTCTTCTTTTCATATACAAGCTCCATGTTTGTTTTCATGAAATCTTCAAGTGTAAGTTTTGTTATGATTTCCTATACTGGAGCCAGCCCCTGGACCTATTCCCAGATGATCATAATTGAAAATTGAAATTTTGCTTTCTTCCGTCATTATGAACGTAAGATATAATACACATCATGGAAGAAAGAGGGCATCCTTATCTGGCCTTAATATTAAGAGAGTCCTAATAACTCAAATATTTTGTGCTTTATACTGTAGGAAGCCAAACGAAATTTACCCTCAGATGGCACTTGTTTTATTTTGTCTGATGGGTCTACAGTGATAAAGTGACATGTGAAAAATTAATTCAGACCTTACTCGGTTATTGATCCTCAGTCAAAATGAGCTTGTAACTTTTATTTAAGGGATTTCATTCGATTCCATATGGTTGTTTGAGGATAAAAAATGTGATGATGTCTACAAGTATTAACTATCACACTTTGTCCACGTGGGTAGCAAATTCAAACTCTGAAATAATTGCAATTTTCCACAATATTAAAACATAAAGATTCACTGCAATGCATTGATAAACCATCTTTGCAAATATGCATTTACATTGGCATATTTTCATTATTTACAATTTTTTTTTATGTACAGTTATAATGCCAACTCCAAATATCTTTAAAAGCAATGTGATACCTATATACTTCTAATATGCACTCATTGTTAATTTTGTCATAGTTTGAATAACTTGCTAGACTCTGATCATGAGTCTCTTAACTCCCATTGCTTAGGGGTTTCGTCTGTTTTGAGATTTTACCAAAGCACAAACAATGCTTTCTTTTCAAACATGCTATTCTTTAAACTGATTCACTTGCTTATGTACATACATGTGTGGCTAGTAAGCAGCTTTGCATAGTGCAGAATTCATTGGTAGGGTTTGTTGCATAAACCTTAATGTGCCTTGACATTTAGACAAAATTCTGGTAACACAAGTCTCTCTAAAAAGCCCAAGAAGGCAATCTTTGAAATCACTATTGTAGGTTATGATGCCAGTATCATTTTCATTCATTGGAAGGGCAGATTTAAGTAACTTATATAAAAAAGTGGTGGGAGACCCATCTTAGCAAAGATAATGATGAGCTTTTAGCTTCAAGTATTTTCCAAACTAATAGATATCATCTTCAAATGTTTTGATATGAATTCATTTCTATTTTTACCATCAAGTCTGCCATCTCTTATATCTCTTTGCAGGTCTGGACTGACATGAGGTACCCAGATGGCATCAGTTTCATCAAGAATTTTCAGAAACTTCAGCCAGTAATTTGTAAGCTGCCGTTCTATAAAGCTTTTGGATGTGGGGCTACTTTGTCGCATTCATGTTTTTATTGAAGATGTGATAACTTTTGATTTTAATGAAATGTCAAAATTGAACATAACGAAACAAGGCAAAAAGTGTATTACCTGATTCGGAATGAATAAGCTGCCCCATATTCCTTGTCTTAGCCCTGTATCCAACATATTTGAATGGAAAACATATGACTTTAATGACCAGTAGAGGACCTTTCGCATTTCAATTAGACATAACTTTATGATTTTTTTTCCCCCATCCAGGTGTTCACATTTCACATATATCCATCAATGTCTGTGATAAAAGTTAAGCCATATGAATGTACAGTGTGTCCCAGAAAAAACGAAACCGTGATGTATCGATGAATTATTATATTTTAATCATAATTATGATCAATAATCAATACATATTTTTAAAGCTTAGTCCCTCTTCTTTCATCACGTACTACTTCTATGACACATGCTTCACGCATGAGTGAATGAGAACAATATGAAACAGGGCTTCCAAAAAGTCCACTGCACAACGATACCTAGAATTCCAAGTAATATATTAGAAAACATATTTATCATTGCAATATGAAATTAATACTCCTTAATAGATAATTTTCTTCTCTTTAATTTGACACCTCAATGGATAAAAATGAGCCAGGAATGAGTAAGTTCTGTTTGTTTAAAGTGATGCTTGCATTTCCATAATGAATGAATTCGTTTGTACTCGCTGCCTGCCATAGCAGTGAACAAAGAAGACAAAAGACTGCATGCGTGGTTGATCGTCAACAAAATGGAGTGGTCAGTATAAAACGTCTCCAAAATGATAAACGCTCATTGATCATGAAGAAGGTCTTCATTTATGAATGACATTCATGGAAAATAAAGTTATTTTGTACTGAGAGTGTTGACGGGTATGCCGAGTTTACGACTTATTAATTAGATAAACAAACAGCCATAACATCAACACACACACTCACACACACCTACAAATATACGGAGGGAGAGAATGGAAGTGTACATGAGGGATGAAGAGTTTTTAGTGTTCCGAGTGGTGTAGGGGATGGAAGTGGAAATGAGTGAGGGAGGGATAGCTGGTTTGATCATGCAAGTTAAACGATTATGCAGTGGTGTTTGCTTAAATCTAACTAAAGATCATTGGACCATACACAAACATCCTCTCTCTCTCTCTAACACACATCCACACACGCACAACCACACCCACACACACACACACACTCCACACATAAAGTGGGAGAGGAAAAGAGAGGGGGAACTTGGGGGAGTGTAGGGTTTGAGGTTCCGGGAAAGATTGGCATGATGGGGGGGGGGGGGGGGGGGAGGTGGTGGTAATAATAGGCAATGAGGATGAGGAGGGTGGGATAATATTGGTTTCTACTCGAAAGCTTTTAGACCATCCATGACTTTCTCCGCATCCATTCATGCTGAAAACCGATGCGGAGTTATGGAACAAAGGATTTTTAAAGATCATCGAAATGCAATCAATATTTAAATTCTAGTTATCTCTGTCATCCGTTGGTCATTTTTCAAGATTAAGGTGTCAAACGAAAGGGCGGAAAATGAATTTTTTAGACATGTGATTATCTTTTTAAAATTCAAACATCGTTGGCCAAATGAATTTTTGACATCCCAACTTTACATTGTTATTATTCACTCATGCGTGAAATATGTATCATATGAGTGGTATCGAAGGAAAGAAGAGACTCTAAGCTTTACAAATATGTGCCACTTATTAATCATAATTGTGATAAAGATATGATTATGTATCGATCAATCTCGGTTTCGTTTTTTCTGGGACACACTGTATAACCATTTCTTAATAAGTAATGGCTTATTCAATGAAATTGGGACTGGGAGTTTGAGAATTATTATCTCAAGCATTGTGAATGCACAAGTGTGATGAAAATTACGTTATATGTTCAGAATTTAAGATGGTGAACAATCTACAGGTTTTTCACAAAATGAATGCCAGTGTTTCTGTACTCATGCACCAATATTGAATCATAATCTTGTGTTTTTTAATGGAATTCTGTTTTGATAGAAACTGGTGCAAAGTAATTTGAATTGCTCATCATGCATTTATTGCATTGATTAGGTTGTTTCTACCAGGAAATTTTTTAAGAGTTAACAGAAATATGCTGTAAATTACATGCTGTATATTATGTACATGCTGTAGAGCACAAATCAAATTTGCACAGGATGTTATATCTATGTGGTTTTGAACAATCAGTTCGATGTCTTATCATTTGCTCATTATTAGTACATGTATTTTATATTTTTGTTGTAAAACATTGGTTTCGTACACATTTATATTATTCATTTGTAGGCCTGGTGTTGAACATTCAGTGAAAAATGTCAAAATTACTTTTCAGTAGATCATCAAATCATCTAAAAGGACTACATTTCTTCTAAGTGTCTGTTAGCATGCTCACTATTGTTCTTATTAGTTCCTCATTCCACTGATTTTTTTTTTTTTTTTTTTTTTTTTTTACTGCTCAGTATACTTACTTGCATGTATATATACCAAGTCTGCACAAATTTGAGATTGTATTTTTTTCTGTAATCTATTGATCCTGCATTTTGGCTTCATAGATCACTCAACACTTTATGCACAGACTGTATTGACTTTGTGCAACTGATTTTTTTGGTGGGGGGGGGGGGGGGTCGCTATTATTCTGTCATAGATGTATATGTGGAAATTATTGTCTAATCCCCATTAATTGGAAATTCAGATTTGATGTTAAGTTTCCTTACAAACCAAGCTCCAAATTACATGTGAATATAAGTCAGTTATATGGAGCCGTATATTTGGGTCTTACAAAGTGTTAGGGTACAGTCTCATCTCATCATCATTTTAAGAAATGTAGGGAGGACACCCTTTCAGTCGAAATTCATGAAACATGAAGTAAAGTTGAAATTATTATCACTATCCAGTTGTCTAATGCTATGCGTCTAGATGTAACATGTACACCTTATTTTTAATGCACATGTGCAAAATTTGTCCAAGTATATTCACTGCAATAATATTTATGTGCTTAGCATTTTACTACATTAATTGATGAGAAAACGTCAACTACTATCTACCTCAAGTCATCATCTTTTTATATGGCAGCTTGTAACTTTTCTAGGAGTAATTTTTCCAGCACTCTTTCATAGAGCATGCATGATTTTCTGATAATAATTCACTGTTGTCTACTAGTATATAATTCATTTTATTTCTATATTATGGTTATAGTTATTGCTGTTGTTTTCTTGTTATTTTTGTCATACATGTAACTTCTAATGTCCAATTATTACATGCTTCATGTACAAATGTTACAATGTATTTAAAGGTGTATCTATACTATCTTGTTTTGTTTTTTATTCATAAAATACAGTCAAGTGTTGAAATGTATATTTCTTGTGAATTTCTTTTTCATCTTGGTTTTATTGGCAGGGGTACAGTGCATGCATTATAATTACTAGTTAGTTGAGTTAAAAACTATTGAACCAAGAAGGTAATTCGTACTTATTGGATTGGGATATTCTATTATATCCATTTAAGGTTTAACTTTTCTTTTTCTTTCTTCTTTCTTTTTTTTTTTTTTTTTTTTTTGGGGGGGGGGGGGGTCATGGCAAGTCATCAGTGATCTGAATCTATATGTGTGTGTGAGTCCAGTGGCGGATCTACATAGGGGGAAAACTAGCTGTGCCCCCTCTTTTGAAACCCAACTGGCATACCTTAAGTACACAATGAAAAAAATTTTCCCCTTGATTGTATACTTTTCCGGCTCTGTGCCCCTCTTTTACGAAATCCTGGATCCGCCCCGGTGTGAGTCATTCACTGAATTAAAACTTTGATATAAGTGCATTGCATTTATTTATTGTGTTTTTCATGTAACATTTTGCATGACATTGACTACTCCTTTTGATATCTACAGAAGTGTGGTTGTGTATGATTATATTTATTATAATTGACCAAGTTTCAACTCCCCCCCCCCCCCAATTTCAAGGTATATATAACTGTATTTTCATTTGAAATTAAATGTTAAGGGAAAATTGACGGCAACAGTAAATATGCTTGGTGAATATAGAATTTCATCTCAACATGATCTGATAAGGTTTTAAAGATTGGAATGTACATGTACCAACTAAAAAGTATGTTACCAAATAAAGTATTTGCTCACTAATGCAATATGAAATGCATTAAAAAGTCAAAAGCGTATCTGTAAATGTGTATAAATGTATGCCAAAATTTTTAGTTTCTATGGTATCAATAGTTTGAAGAACTTGGAGGTACTTGTATGAGAGAAAGTGTTGATTAATCCTCTACTATGCATTAAAAAAATGTTTGCTCTTATTGGTTAGCAAGACAATATTAGTTGACACAACAAAGACTTGTTTCAAAGCAATAACTTATCTCCTTTATCATCTCATCTCTCTCTCTCTCTCTCTGTAACAAGTTGAATTGTATAGGAAGCAAAAATTTTGGTTGACAATTTTAACAAGCTGAAAACAAGATAACGTAATGAATGTTTGAAAGTTGATATTTTTACTTACAAATCTTAGATGGACAAAAAACTCGCTTATCCTACTTGTATGAGATGTCATAAATTTTCATTCTGCACATATTTATCCCTGCAGGTAGTATTCATCTACAGTATTGCTAGCATGTTATATAAATATGTCTCCTTTCATGGAAAATCCAGCTCATCCATGCATGAATTTGGAAAATTAAACATGTATCTCAGTCATTTTTGAATGTCAATTTATTCAAAAACCAAACATCAAGATAATACAATCGCTGATACAAAAAGTTTACATGGTTTTTAGGACCCCGAAAGAAGCAGGGCTTGTGAGTGGGGCCCTATGAGGTACAAATAAATTAGTGTTCACACACTAACACTACGACATGGCAAGTACAAATCACAACAAATAGTAATATATATATACAATGGGATAAGATAAACCTACAAAAAGGAGACCATAAACACACACACACACACACCCACACACACACCCCACACCCTCACACCCCATACACATCCACACCACACAGAGCACTCAAAACTAAAGTAGGCTGGCCAATCTACATAACATCAATTAAATGTTTCACATTAGCTTAACTAATTCATTTGAAATTGTCTAATAGATATTTTTTACACTGAACTTTGAACCTAGAGAATGTAGAATGTTTTATGGAGAATGTTTTATGTGTAAGAGTATAGTTGACTACATCACGTCACAATGACATTAATAGTTCAAACTGAAATACAATACCACTGTTTTTGTAATCTCAAATATCAAAAGTCCTTTTTTTTTCATTCCATTTTTTACCTACACTCTTAAAATGTTGGGTAAATTTAGTTGGGTAACTGCTGGTTGGTTAAAAATATTCCCAATTCTGGGCTATTATTAACCAACTGGACACTCGAGTGGTGTAACCAATATTGGTCAATACTTTTTACCTAAATATTGGGCATATATTTACCAACAGTATTTGGTAATTATGGGTTGGGTACTTGTTGCCCTGTAGTTGTGTAATTTTGTCACATTTCCTTTGCCAGTTGGGTAAATTTTGTTGGGTAACTGATGGTTGGTTAGAAATTCGCTTTTGCCCAACTTGTGGTAAATATTTTTACCCAATATTAGGGAAAACACTTATATGAATATTCATGAATTTTTAGTAGCGTATGGTTTGGGGTGGCCCGATTTACTAACTGTCACCGAATGCATTAAAAAATATAAGGGGTATATAAGAGCTTGCACTAGTTTGCACTAACTGGATAGGATAGGACTAGGATAGGATAGGTTAAAGGTATTAGATAGTTTTGGGAAGCCCTCAAAAACTTTTCGTGAGATTTCTTTGATTTTACTTAATAAATAGCAGGGTACTAACATAACTAAGATGCTGTGAAGTTTTTTCCTCCTCAAGTGAAATATTTATCGAATTAGAGGTGAAAAGAATCAAAATCCCTGGCCCAAAAAAGAGGGGATGTAAATTCGAACAACGGCCACACACATTACTCACACGAGGATTGCTGTGTGTTATAGAATACGCTACACATAGTGCGAAGCGCTAGGTTTATTGTGTGGGGAACCTTCGGGTGGATATGGTCTCAGCGTGAGGCAGTGAAAAACCGTTACCAAGCGTTTCTTTCAGATATTTACACTAAAATTTGTTCGAAATCGTGAATGGAATGTTAAATAATCTCGTACATGTGCCTTATGATAAAAGGAGAATAGTATGTGACTATGTTAGATAAGTTTCTTGCCAGTATGATTTTTGCTACCGAGACTGTCTATGAGCTTTAAGATATAGGATAGGATAGCTTAAAATAGGATAGGTTAGGATTGATTAGGTTAAGATCCAGAAGGACGTAACAAGCAGATTTCATTTTTTTTTACCTAGGTTGGAGGAAAAAGGAAACAATAAATTGGGCAGCTGAATTTGCCCAACCAAACAGCTGAACAAATAGAGGGTTGGGCAATCCTATTGGGTAAGATTGGTTGGGCAATAATTACCCAACTGAGAATATAACCAACAGTTGGGCAATTGTAGAGTTGGGTAAAATCTAATGGGTCACCAACTGATGGGCAATTTAATTTGCCCAACAACATAGTAAATGGATTGCCCAACATCAGTTGGGCAAATTTTAACCAAAAGTTGTGTGGACAGTATGTTGCCCAGTGTTGGTTAAAAATTGGGCATTTTTTTGCCCAACTTTTTTAAGAGTGTATTTGTAACTTCAATACTTCTAAGTTCTACTTGTCTTCGGAAGAACTTGCGGTGATGTGTGGATTTCCCTTTATAGTATCATCATGTTATGTCAGTGCATGAGTATTTCAGTGTCCTGTTGTTGGACACAACCAAAAAAAGTTAATAATATTGCTTTAACATGTACTTGTCACACATTCCAATTTTCATTTTTAATCTCTTTTTTTCATACCTTTTAAATAGTGGTGGTGAACTTCCCTGTCTCCACACACACACACACACACTCCCACACACACACACACTCGGATCTGGCAGTGGCGTACTGTGGATCCAGCCTTTTTATTGAGGGGAAATAATGTTGGGGGGGGGGGGGGCACCAGCATTATTCTCCACTTGATCAAAGATGGGCAATAGAAAATTCATTTTTAGTGATGATTCTGTTTCCTTTGAAATTGCTGCATAGTTACAAGAACACATAAATTTAATTATTGCAAGAATCGACATGATATCTACATCTCATGCAACCACATAAAACTGCAGCACTGTCATTTAATGTTGACTAAAATGTAAACGCTCAGTCTGTAGTGATTTTGAGATGGCATCTGTTCAGAGCAAATTTGATAGAAAAATATAATTAGAGACAAAATTACAACCATTTTCATTTCATGGAAACTATAAAACTATGAATATGGCATATAGTTGAGAGGAATGAATATTCTGCCACGACAATCTAATATGCATTTGGCATAATGCAGTTGGGAAGTTCAACTGTCACTGATAAACTCAGTGTCCAGTAACATGTTATGAGCATGATCAATTTGATTAATTCAGGAAACATTTGAATCATATTATTCGGGACTGTACTTAATATTCACATTCTCTTTATGCATTTTTCCAATGTTATTTGTGAAATTAGTGTTCATCACTTGTCTTAAATTAGACACTGTGCTTCAAAGTAACAAAATCTTTTCTTTACTGCTTCAAATGTTTCTAGAAATGTTCATGACACACTAAAGCATACCAAGATTTGCCCCTGTGGCAAAATAGTCATCGCACAAGAAAATCCTCTTTATATTGCTAACCATCACATGAAAATGGACTGGAATTTTTATGATAACTGATTGTGGGTTTTAGGTCTTATGGTGACTAGAAATATCACTTGAATCAACACAATAATACTAGGTGAAATAACCATACAGATAGGCCTACATGTGCATGCAGGGGCAGACTAGGACTAAAATTTTGATGTGGAGGCCCACTTAACTTATTTCGACCGGCCTTCAGACCTCAAATCAACCGGCTCTCTAGCCAAAATATCGTGCGGCCTATTGGGAACGCTTCCCAAAATCCTCATTGCCAAATTAGCCAGTTCTCAGTCATCGATGATGATATTTTGGGGGCAACCAATCAGATTAGAGAAGAGATTATCAATTGCAATTTTCCTTTGCTTTTAGGAAATTAGGACTTGAATATGGGTTTCCTTTTTATTGACACACATACACACACACTATATGTCATCCCTTTTGCTTCTTCTGGTAACAATTTTGTTACCAGAAGAAGCAAATTTATACATTTGTATTTCAAGTGTATACCAGCTGATAATGCCCAACCTCATCTTCAGGTTTATCCACTTCACTGAACATGCAGTAACATCATCAAAAATTGTCAAGTGCTTCAAAGTATAAAAAACAACACTGAGATACATGATATGACAAAGGCAGCAAATTTTCTGTGTGTACAGTACTATGGAACAATATTACAGAGAATCAGGTTATCATCAGAAAGGAGATTTTGAAAGTTCGAAAGAAAATTGCAAAATATTATTATTGATTCCTAGAAAATTACAAAAATAGGAATCATATGAAGGAAAAACCATAGACAATGGCAACAGCAATTAAATAATACATAAATTAACTCAAGAAAAAGAGAGAAAGTATGAGAGACTTTTGACTTATAAAGAAAAATCATATTTCCTACAAATTAGGCTAACTGACCGGACAGAAGAAACATATACCTATGTCTACGTATAGCAATACTGGCACCGTTTTACATTTTGAGTACTCAGGGACCGTACCGCTGCAAAGCAGCTCAGCAGTGCATGAACATGCAGGATCTCGGAGGACGTGTGTGAGTAATTTGCACAACACGTATTGCCGGACGCCGGTGTCGAGACGGTCCAGAAACTTCATCCAATCAAAGCAAGTAAAAATAGTCTGTACGTCCTAACCCTTATGTGCTCAATTCTGCTTCATTCAAAGGGAGGGTCAGGGCATGCCTCTGTAGCGTTCCCTTATTTGTGTTCAATTTTATTATTCTTTTAATCTTGACCTGGCCACCCTTATAAAGTTTAGAAAGAAGAGTTCAAAAAAAGGAGATAAAATGTAGAAAAACATGAACTTTCGATGAGAATTTTGGTTGAAGTTTGGTAATTAATGTCTCTTCTTGATTTATGAAGTAATTTCATTGCATTTTAACACACAACATATCTACCGGCCTGTGCACTCCTCTCTCTCTCCCCCTTTCTCTCTCTTTCTTGCTCTCTGCTGCGTGCCTCGCATACAAAGCTGTCATTTTCAGAATATCTACATCACTCCCTGCCCCCAAATATTCGTCCTCGTGTGTATGATGATTTGGTAATTAAAAGTTTGATGTGTTATACATTTCTACCGATGGAACTGTTGAATCTATCCCCCCCCCCCCCCCCTCTCTCTCTCTCTCTCTCTCTCTGTCCGACGATTCATCCATAACACAATAAGTTAAAGAAAGGTTGAAATTATGAAGGGGCCTGAATATAGAGACTATGAATGCCTTTGCGGATTTTCCTATTTCAAAGGAGTCAATAGAGGGCTTTTTCCACTTTGAGCAGCGGTACTCTTTTTAAAAAAATAATTCAGAACCTTATTAATTCCTTCCAGTCCAGCGTTTCTCTTCTTTTATTGTTCTCGTGCATACTTCTAATATTTTTCATGTTTCTGTTGTACCAAAACCATCAAATTGAAACTTAATCCAAACCCTTAAATTTCCCCCAAACATAACCTTTACACCGTAACTGAGGTCTACGTCCTAAACAAAAAACCACAAACCATAAACTTTGATACTGTAAACCTGATTATTAGCCAGATCCCTCTCCAAAGTATTCATCTACTCTTAAAACCTGACCCCAAACCAAACTGCAAACACCTAGATATAAACTCTATTCTATTCCCTTCACTTAGCTCTAATCCTGATAATATATTCTAACTTAAAATTTTAATCCTACTGACTTTAAAAATTTCGGGTTAGTATTATGATTAGTGCCAGAGGTTGGTTCGGGGCTAGGTTCAGAGATAGGGTTAGGGTTATCTATGGCACTAGCGTTTGGGGAGGAGTTGCAGGTCAGTAGGATTCAAGGGACATCGGGTAGTTGCCCCTCCTGACAGATTTTCGACCAAGCGGGAAGAAAGTATTTAGTAGGGTAGGGAATACAAGGAAACGAACCATGTCTCCGATAATAAGTTCTCATATTTAGGCCTACTTCATTTACCGTTAAATGCCTCCTTCTAAAAAGCAAACAACGGCCCTTAAAATAATGGTTTCCTTACCCAACAACATTATTTATTACAGGTAACTGAGATGTTTAGTCCCTCCTTAGTCCAAGATCTAGATACCCCACTGGATCAGGGTTAGGGTTCATTAGTATTAGGGTTAGGGTTAGGATAGATGTTGAGGGATTAGGGTTAGAGTTCATTAGGGGTTACAATTAGGGTTAGGATTAGGGTAGATGCTGAGATTAGGGTTAGGGTTAGGTTTAGGGTAAGGATTAATTGTGTTGTGGATATTCTACAGTTTTCCAAAATTTGTTAATTTGAATATGCAAAACTTGTTGTCTTTTGTGTACTTCATTTCCATGTCCTTCCCCTCTACATTCGTCACATTCACTCTATAAACCAATTTCTAGTCTCTTTTCTAAACAACAATCTCACACACAAGCTGTGTTATCAGTATATATATCTTTCTTTTTCTTTTCTTATTTCTTTCAAATTCATTGAGGTTACGGTATTTATGACATCTTGACGTTCCATCAGTTTGGAAAAATAAAACATATGCGGCCTAAGCTTGTACTTTCGTATTCATGCATCAAGTATAGTAGCCACCCCCCCCCCCCCCCTCCCATGATGCCAGTACCCTTAAAGGGGAAGTCCACCCTGGTGGGCCTATTTAGTTTATTTTCGTAAAAGCAGAAAATTAGAGAAACAATTTCCAAGAAAACCCAATGAGATATACAGTGTGTCCCAGAAAAAACGAAACCGTGATGTATCGATGAATTATTATATTTTAATCATAATTATGATCAATAATCAATACATATTTTTAAAGCTTAGTCCCTCTTCTTTCATCACGTACTACTTCTATGACACATGCTTCACGCATGAGTGAATGAGAACAATATGAAACAGGGCTTCCAAAAAGTCCACTGCACAACGATACCTAGAATTCCAAGTAATATATTAGAAAACATATTTATCATTGCAATATGAAATTAATACTCCTTAATAGATAATTTTCTTCTCTTTAATTTGACACCTCAATGGATAAAAATGAGCCAGGAATGAGTAAGTTCTGTTTGTTTAAAGTGATGCTTGCATTTCCATAATGAATGAATTCGTTTGTACTCGCTGCCTGCCATAGCAGTGAACAAAGAAGACAAAAGACTGCATGCGTGGTTGATCGTCAACAAAATGGAGTGGTCAGTATAAAACGTCTCCAAAATGATAAACGCTCATTGATCATGAAGAAGGTCTTCATTTATGAATGACATTCATGGAAAATAAAGTTATTTTGTACTGAGAGTGTTGACGGTATGCCGAGTTTACGACTTATTAATTAGATAAACAAACAGCCATAACATCAACACACACACTCACACACACCTACAAATATACGGAGGGAGAGAATGGAAGTGTACATGAGGGATGAAGAGTTTTTAGTGTTCCGAGTGGTGTAGGGGATGGAAGTGGAAATGAGTGAGGGAGGGATAGCTGGTTTGATCATGCAAGTTAAACGATTATGCAGTGGTGTTTGCTTAAATCTAACTAAAGATCATTGGACCATACACAAACATCCTCTCTCTCTCTCTAACACACATCCACACACGCACAACCACACCCACACACACACACACACTCCACACATAAAGTGGGAGAGGAAAAGAGAGGGGGAACTTGGGGGAGTGTAGGGTTTGAGGTTCCGGGAAAGATTGGCATGATGGGGGGGGGGGGGGGGGGGGGGGTGGGGGTGGTAATAATAGGCAATGAGGATGAGGAGGGTGGGATAATATTGGTTTCTACTCGAAAGCTTTTAGACCATCCATGACTTTCTCCGCATCCATTCATGCTGAAAACCGATGCGGAGTTATGGAACAAAGGATTTTTAAAGATCATCGAAATGCAATCAATATTTAAATTCTAGTTATCTCTGTCATCCGTTGGTCATTTTTCAAGATTAAGGTGTCAAACGAAAGGGCGGAAAATGAATTTTTTAGACATGTGATTATCTTTTTAAAATTCAAACATCGTTGGCCAAATGAATTTTTGACATCCCAACTTTACATTGTTATTATTCACTCATGCGTGAAATATGTATCATATGAGTGGTATCGAAGGAAAGAAGAGACTCTAAGCTTTACAAATATGTGCCACTTATTAATCATAATTGTGATAAAGATATGATTATGTATCGATCAATCTCGGTTTCGTTTTTTCTGGGACACACTGTATAAAAGTTATGCATTTTTGAAGTTGTAATCAATCAAACCAAAATTGGCAATTCCGTGACTTCCACTTATCTTTTCCTTTTATTTTTCTGTTTCTTTCAAAACCAACTTGATATCAGGGTGGACTTTCCCTTTAATGCCACTGCACCCTTTAAACCAAGCCACAGAGACACAAACTGATTTACATCCAGGCAAATTATCATGCAAACCAGACACATTTAAACACTATAAATAAAGCACAAACATAATTTTCTTTGTTTTTCCTATTCAATGATTTATTTTGTGTATAAAACCTCAAAATGTATACCTCAAATCATATTTACTTGATGGTACCCCTTTTCACTTCACTATATATTATATTATTTCCACAGAACTTGCAAAATAAGCAACTTTGACTTAGAACATTTAATGGATTATATTTCAGTATTATCTTCATACAAGAGTAGAACTTCTTCTTGAAATAATGTATACAATATCATAAAAATCTACAGCTATATTTCATTTATCCATACAGTCGTGTTCGGTACAAAAGCGATGGACTCATGTTCAAGTGGTTACATGTCTTTTTTTCCGAAGGTTCATTTTCCTAGGGTTCGTTACTCCCACAGTTCGTAATTACGAAAATGAAAAAGGGTTCATATTTCCAAAAGTTCGTAATTCCGAAAAGTTATGTAGGGCTCTATTGCATTTTCGGAATTATGAACCCTATTTCATTTTCAGAATTATGTACCCCCTGCTATGGAAATTTGTTTTTCGGAATTACGAACCTTCAGAAAAACGAGTACCCCACGTTCTGACACTTTGTATACATATGCATGGTGATGTTGTATTCAGACTGTTGCAAACAAAACTTTTAAGCACAGCAAAACATGTGTCACATTACACCCCTTCTTTATGTTACGTCTATCCCTAAACAAATATCTGCACACTCACTACAAGCATCACAAGGAGATGATAGGAAATACAAACTGGAAAAATGGGAGAGAATGCTTACTAAATACAGGGAGCGTGATTGGTCCTCTATCATGTTTGTTTAATCTGTGAATCTATACTTATTAATTGTTCTTTTCATCAAAGGAAAATTAATAACAAAAACAGTAACCTGAAATACACATGAATGTAGATAAATGATAGAAATAAGCAATGCAAGAAAATAGTGCACAGTGTTGGTAAAAAAGTGCAAAAAATAGAGTTCTATCAGTTTGCAATTTGTGGATACAGCTACATGTATGCGGGACAGTTGCGGGTATTACTTATTACCTAAGAATTTAGTATGGAACACCTGCATTTTATGATAAAAAGACATCCAATTCACTCTCTTTGATTTCAAGATATTTCAGATTGAAAAATATTTATTTCAAACAGTGGTTATATGAGGTTCAGCCTGTACAATTATGAATATACATGTTACTCTAAAAAGACACATCTGTGCAGTGTTGACTGCTTGTGTGCATACAACTCAAAATTGAGTAACTGTTATAGCTACTCAAATGGTCCTATCACTAACTTCAAGGGTGTGCAGCTATACGTTTATGTTTCTTTTACTCAAACAAGCTGAATATTGCATATAACAGTATACTCTGTTATGCAGTGGCTTTCAGGAATGAAATAGCTTTCCGTGCTGCTTTTACACACTTCAAGGTAGTAGGTTTCCTTTAAACTTTGCAATGTACCTGACATATGATTCAAAAGTGACAATTTTTGCTCTGAGTAGCAATGTCATCAATAAATCTGCAAACTGTGGAAACACATTAGAAGAAAAACTGCATATTACATAATGAACACATTGAACAACACAATTAAACAATTGTGACAATACAGATAAAGTATTATCTGACAAGCACTATCAACCTTGATTGGTTGAAGAAAATGAAAAGCACACAATCAGCCTTTGACACAATTACAATCCCTTACAATTGATAAAATAAATTAAGCAGCCCATATTTTTCCAGTAACAACAATGAGCAAGGTATCCCAAGATCTGTAATACAACCAACAGATTGTTGTCACTTGCCAGGGAGAAAATGAGTATCTTGAGAGATCATCTAATGTTAATCAGACTTAAAAAGGAAACCTCACAGAATCACAAAGTGACACATGAAACAAATCAATACATGTCCTGAATTGAAAGTGTATCTTAATTTGTATATAAGTCAATATTCACCATGAACTTATTAATATCCAATGTATACATGTAGTTTCAAATTAATGTCTCCATTTTGTAATGACCTTTCACTAAAAATTAAGTTTTATCTTAATTAACTTTGACACAAGGCATCACAAGAGTATAAAAATGCACAGTGATACATGTACATGTAATATGTTTTATACTGTAGAAATTTTAACCTTTTAACATGTTGACCACCCCCCCCCCCTCCCACACACTCACTTTAATCTTGTCCCCAATTTGACTAATCACTTAAATTTTGATTTTCTATTTCTACATAGTGCACAACAATAACTTCATTTGCCATACATAAGGATAGATTTGTTTACACATCTATTTGTAAAAAGAAAGTCTTTCCTATATATATGGAATGAAGTTAACTACATTAAAGTTTATGGCATCTTACAAAGA
Source organism: Heliocidaris tuberculata (assembly GCA_025618425.1). NCBI lineage: Eukaryota > Metazoa > Echinodermata > Echinoidea > Camarodonta > Echinometridae > Heliocidaris > Heliocidaris tuberculata. Next base: position 191,367 of record CM046833.1, on the reverse strand, counting down.
TATTGGATAATGACAAGTACATTATTACGAGGGGAAATCATAAAGACACTTGTGTAGGAAGCATTTTCATAGATGTAACATACAAACTTTTGTTTGTTCCAAAGAATCTAGCTGGTTTCGTATTTTTATACTTAAGACAGTCTGTATTAACTCAAAATAAAATTATTTGCTCTATATGAGATACTCCAAAACTTTATGTACATTTCTTGCATTGATTATTTAGTAGCCTACCTGTACTCTTGGAAATTGATAAAAAATAAAAATTCGGCTTTCGAACAGTTTCGTAAAGATTTGGTAATGACTAAAGGGACATGAAGACTGTCCTTAAGTAACTTGAATTCAAACCATGATGAATTCACTCATGTGATTTCACTGTAACCTACAGATAATCAAAGCAGATCTCTTTCTAAGCAGATTCTGTCTATCATTATATGGCAAAGAGCATCATCGGCTCTTTTTCCATAGTTAGTTTTCATCACTATAAGTACATCCATACTTAAAACAATACCTCACTACTTGTACACTTCTTCTACTTTGCTTCTTCACCTCCTCCCCCTCTCCCTCCCCCTCCCCCTCCCTTCTCTCTTTCCCCTCCCCTCCCCCCTCTCTCTCCCCTCCCCTCCCCCCTCTCTCTCCCCTCCCCTCCCCCCTCTCTCTCCCCTCCCCCTCCCCCCTTTCACTCCCCTCCCCTCCCCCTCTCTTTCTCCCCTCTATCTTCCTTTTTCTCTCCTTTCACTGTCTCCATCTGTTCCTCTATCTAGAGAGTCCTCTCTGGTTAGAACATATTTCTTGCCCAGCTTTAAGCTAAAATCAAGCACGTTTTTCTCACAATTTCAAGATCACTGACATCTTCACACTCTCACCTGACTAGTCTACTGCATTTTCAAAACAAAGTTTTTTACCACAGCAGCACCAATTTCAATGAAAAGTCAATTGTTGCTCCCCAAAACCTGTCTTTTTAGAATGCCAGCACAAGTCTGCTTTTTGCTGTAGTCTGTTCTGAAACAGTCACCCCATCTGATCCATAAGATCTTACCCCTTAAAGTTACTTAGGCCATCTAAGTCATGACAGAGAGGTTGTCAGGTTTAGCTCCCTATGCCCCAGAAATAGAACTAAGAAAGGCCTCTGTTGTAATGGGTTTCCTGCCAAGGACAACCTCGATCTGTTCTGCTAGATACGCCATTCTTTGGTCCATTTCCCCTCATAGCTTCTGGATTGCATGTCTGCAGACCTCCTCATTCTCATTTCAGGAGATTATGTGGTTGCATTTTGCCTTGTAATTGATGGGATCAGCAGGTATGAAATCTGTTGAATGAGAACAAAAACAGAGATTTTATTTGCTTGCAGTATTAAGAATGATGTGGATTCATTACAATGAATATGATATACCTCTGATTTATTTGTTTTTCTTTTATGCTGTAACTTGCAAATACAGTTTGTAACCTGTCACAGCTCTTTCTTAGTTCTTTTCTTTTGGATGGATTATTTTGTTTGCAACACATGTTTCAAGCTAGCAGACTCCAAACTATGCTATTGTTACGTGATTCTCCTTTTGGTGTGACACATTCCTTATCATCGTTTTGCAAGAAAAATGTTTAAAGGTACATTTAGCATATATTGGGAGAATATTTCTGTAATACTGTCTGAAATTTAGGGTGCTGTCCAGATGAACTAACAAAGCGTAAGTAAAAATTCAATATCAAACATCTAAATTACATTTCATTGCAATTTATTGTTCTACCTGCTTTTATATATATATAGATAGATATTTTTTTTAAAAATTAGAATTACACCCAAAAGCTGCCATACTATCAACAGACATGAGCAAACTCACGCGTACTCGCAATATAGCAGGGTGTACTTTGTACTTTTAATTGAAAACCTCGTTATCATTATCGTTATCAGACAAATGTGACCAGCCCTTTACTGTAGTCTAAAATCCTTTTTCAGTTTAAATTCGTCCATTTTGAATGACACAATAAAAAGTCTTGAAAGCTTTAGCAAGGAATATAGATGAAGCCAAAACTATATCATCATGAAACAGAAATATAAATGTTGCTAGTGATGAGACATTCCTTGAATTTGGATAACACCTTTTCTATTCAAATGCACAAAATCAAATGAAATAACTTTGTAATTGTTTTCAGACTGGAAAAAAAAAATACACAGTAGATTTTCACCCATATTCATTGCCTTAGCCCAAAGTTGGTACAGGAGAGTTTTGACAATACTTTTCAAAAACCTGCTGTTCAGTCCCCTGTGGCACCATGGTTATGAATAAGGTATCATTACACATAGTACTGGTTACTCTTTATAAATTCCAAGCTCATGTAGGTTATATATTTTTCACTAGAAGCAGTCAAAATTGGGTATACTTTTTTTCTGATAAACACAGTATGGATTTTTATTATTTTTTTTACAACAAAAATTTATCAATTTTCACCTGTTGTTTAATTATGTTTGGCCTCAGGAAAATGTAATTTTGTCATAGAAACTTTTTGCACTTGAAAGCTAGCACATAAATTGCAGGCGAGCTGAATTAAATATAATATGCTTTAGCACTGATGCATTTCAAGTGTCAATTGTTGGAGTTGCATTTGTAGTTGCACTTGGTATTAGAGGTAACAGAGCTGCATGTATCTCTCTTTGTTTTTGCTTTCACAAATTACATGCTACATAAGGAAATATGATGTATACCATTTTTTTAGAATGAACTACTCACAAGTCTTTTAGAGGATGCATGACAGAATAATGCTCCTCTCCCATCATTCAAATGTTATTACATCATGTTATCAAATAATCAGAACACCAATGGTCTGGGTACTACAATTTGGCCAGTTAGGTTGCGAATGCGTTCTCCAATAAACCATTACTACTTCTACTATGCCTTCTACTACTACTACTACTACTACTACTACTACTACTACTACTACTACTACTACTACTACTACTACTACTACATATTCAAGATCAATCTGAATAATTGTGTGTACCTCAATTAGGTACACTGTATTGGCATACTAACAATGCTTTTATCAAATTCTCTGTTTGCACTGAATATATTAAATTGCATGCAATTCTCTTCAATTTCAATGTGGATGAGGCAAGTTTTATGTACCTTATGGCTTTGTTGTAAGTGTTGCTGTACTGGATGATCTTGATCTACAAACTTGGTGTACACCTGCAGTACCTTCTTCAGTTTGGTAGTCATCTTGTTCATTTGTGTTGATAGTCACTATGTGTCTACCTGCATGCCCATCTGGAAATTAAAATTGTGCATTTTAGAATTCATTAAAAATATTAATATTCTAACAAATCACATGAATCACACGTGAATTTTGACTTACAAATGAAGACACACTTTCGATTCAGCACAGGAAGAACATATTCTTGTAGCATGTAAGTAGATTGCTACACCTCATTATTGGAAAATACTTCAGATCACTGCTATGAAAAAACCCCAAGAAATCAATTTCACAGGGGTGAAAGATATAAAAATATCTTTAAATCCACTTTTGCAAGAGGCATTTTAAAGATAAAGAAATGTTTAAAATTATAATGAGTATCAAGCTGTGCAATTAATGTATATGTTGATCTTCCTAATCACATAAGAAAAATAATTATGAAAATTAAAATTAAAAAGGTGATAAATCAATATCTTATGATTAGAGGTCTATATACAGGTGTATAAGTGACATTGTTGATGATAATGCTGTTTGTTTGAATAATTATTACTGACAAATTTATATGCATAAGCCAATTTCAACTTAGAAATACCAGTAGTGTTATATATAGTTGGACATTCATTTACCGTATTTCAGAATTGCAAGGGTATCAGCTATTATTGAATAACTATAACAGAATCACATTTTTTGGAAAGTGAATATGTCTCTCAAGGAAAATCAGTGTTGTTTCTCTTATTCAAAACAAAACAAAAACTCGGCAGGACCCAAGGATTGAATGTGCTACAAAAAGATATAGGAGTTCAGCTTATTCCCAACTTCGTATATACCAAAATGTATGCATGATTCAAGTTTCATGAGCTGCATCATAGTTTGTATAATCCATTCAAATGGTACAATGCACTGTTGCTACTTTGGTCTCATTTCATGGCCTTATCCAAAGCAAGATTTAGAATATTGGGAATGATGATTTGCTGTTTAATTTGGGGTAGTTTTGATATGGCTGTCCACACTTTTTCTGTTAATGTACAATGCACTCTAAAGGTGATCACTTGACAGGAAACAATCAAACAATCATGAATTTGATCTTTAATATAGAATGGGTAAAAAGAATGAAACACGTGTTAAGCTCCAATCAGAAAAAAAAAAATTGACGAAGCCAAATTATTCCATTTAAAGGACTTTATGTTCTCCTTTATTTTGATATGTTAATCATTGAACCATAAAACTAAAAAAGTGAATTTGATGCATTTTAGGGACAACAATATATGTGCACTGTATTATACTAGAAATATCTTTAACACATCATTTCAAAGGTTATATACATACTAGAATATTCGACTTTAAAAGAATAAGATCATAAAGGAACATTTTGGTCATGAACATTCTTTTAAATGTTGTTCATTGAAAGAAATGCCTATTTGAAATAAGTGTTGGGTTTGATTTGCATCAAACAATTCCTATATCCATGTGATGGATATCCTTTCCAATGCCTTGACTTTATTATTATACTATCCGAACCTGTTTCCCGTATCATTTTGTAAGAATGCTAGTGAATATTTCGACATTGTACTCTCCACCGTATGTATATCTTGCCATTGTATTATTAATGCACGCCATACAACTCAATTGTTACTACATGTATGTTGCAGTCCTCTTCCTCTTCCTCTCTCTCTACCCTCTTCCCTTCTTTCTCTCTACTTCTCTCCCTCTCTTTAATTGTCTGTCCCTTTCTTCCTTTCTTGTATTAATTTATACTGTATTTGCGTAATGTGTATTCAGGCGTACCCACTACATGTACAAGCGGTTGCTTACCGGTATTGGGATCGCGCCTTCTTTCTTGTAATGCAAGTTCTTGTTTATATCCATACTATTATGTAAATTGTACTATTTGAACAGATGATGAATATTGTCAAAATTAATGGAAGAAAATAAAAATGCTAGTTTGAATGAATCAGGCTTTGTGTCATAACTATTTAGCTAATGTCAAGATATTTGAATGTTTGCAATGAGCAGGCAGGAGAAAATTGATATTGGAGGACAATTTACCTTCTTCGTTAATGACCCAAATTCTGCAAATTGACATCAGTTAAAAACATTAAAATGTGTGTGTGTGTGTGTGTGTGTGTGTGTGTGTGTTGTGTATAATTGGGTTTTTCGAGACCTTTAACGTCATCATCCAAAAGACGTGACTCAGTCTCGAACCTGGGTCTGCTGAATCAGTTTATAACTTCCACTGTTAGCTGGATTACAGGCGCACGCCACAACATGAGAGTGACTAGTATAATTCAAGCTACAGGTACATTTCTTTAAAATAACCTATAAAATATAATAATTATGTTATCAAAGAAGGGGGGGGGGGGTAGGACATCCATTCTTCCAGTATGTGTGTTTCAGAATGCTCCACATGAGATTAAAGGCCAAATCCACACTAATATCAAGTTGATTTGAATAAATAGAGTAAAATCAAACAAGTATAACAGTGAAAATTGCACTGAAATCGGATGTAAAATAAGACAGTTATGGCATTTTGAAGTTTTGCATTATTTCATGAAACAATGATATGCATAACATGGGCAGTATGCAAATGAGTGAACCAATGATGTCACACACTCACTTTTCCTTATATATTTTGTTATATGAAATTTCAAATATTTCAATTTTTATGGATATGATAATTAAGAATCTCTCCCTTGTATCAAAATAAGTTACAATAATGATGATTTTACATGTTACATAAGGAGTCAAACCAGGTTTTACATTATTGAAGCAAAAAATTGAAATATATGATATTTTATATAATAAAATACATAAAGAAAAGTGAGTGTGTGATATCATCGGCTTACTCATTTGCATACTGCCCAGGTTATGCATATCACTGCTTCAAGAAATAATGCAAAACTTCAAAATGCCGTAACTTTCTTATTTTACATCTGATTTTCAGTGAAATTTTCACTGTTATGCTTGTTTAATTTACTCTATTTATTCAAATTAGTGTGGACTTGGCTTTTAAGTAAGTTCACACTAGGTGAAATTCTATGCAACTCCTATACTTATCCATCTTCACCTTCTTCAAAAAAGTATTGCCTACTTAACGTAGAACAAATCTAGGGATCACTGCCATTCTAAAATGTAGCTTTTTGAAAAAGCATTCACAATGAGGACAACATATTTTCCTGGGGGAGGGGGAAGGGGAGGGGGAGGGGGAGGGGCAGTCAAATATATTGCTGTACACACGCGTGACCACAGGTTTTCCGAAACCCCCCCCCCCCCCGAAAAAAAAAAAAAAAAAAAAAAAAAGAGCTTTATCCATTGGTCAAAATCACACCCTTTTTGAGGTTTTTCACACTTTTTCTTGAAAAATTTTCCCCTAAATAAGTCTAACCCCCTTGAACATACCCCCTAAACAAGGTCTACCTCAATCAAACCTCTAAAAAGTCCTAGCTATTTTGTGCCTGTAGACATATCACAGAATGTCTGCTATCTGATTGTTTTCAGACCGGTATTTCTACATATATACAGCTTTATTTGTAAAAACATTACATAAGGAATCTAACAATGTTTTGAAAAGAGGCTCTCACCTTATTAGCTTGTGTACTTTTTGTACAAAGAGAGAGAGAGTAAAGTTTTTTAGAATAATATATCTTAACAGAATATGAATAATGATGTCTAAGGTAATTATTATACCACATTTCCAATTCATATTCATCACAAGTACATGTGTATACATACATACATGTAGCTATCAGGTGAAAATTGGTGCACTACATGCTAAACAGTTTACTACTATAATTTGTTCATAAATTTTATACAAAACAGCAATTATTTATTGCTGTTGGATTTTGACTTGAGTAATGACTTTCACTGGACTCTCATTACTTTTGTAAAGAGTAAGCTTTGAATGATACAATTTTCATTATGCATTTCATGTCTGTTTAGAGTACAACAGAAAGAAAAAAATACATGTACAGTTGGTGTATTTACCCTAAACAAGTGCATGCTTCTGCACATGGCATCCATATTGTAAAGAATGATGTTGTTGAATTTAGAGGGCAATCTAATTTTCTAACAAGTTAATCTGGATAAATCAAGAAAAATCAGAGAAACAGATTGGTGAAAGTTTGAACAAAAATTAAAAAAAAAAGAAAAATACCAGCAATTTAAAAAGTTGTCATCACTACCATACCATCCATACAGGAGCTGTCCTTTAAGAGGCAATGTCAACACTTAACAGGTACATATTTTAAATGCCCTTTGAGAAGCCACTTTCCCTCATCTTTGTTCATTCAACTTGTCTTGTTTTCCTTGTGTATGCAAGTATGTTGTTTAGACAGTTTTTCTTGATTTTTATTCTACACCTTAGTTCCTTATTGTTTTTTTTTTCTTTTATATTCTACTTTTGCATACATGCTTAATGTTTTATATGTTTTTAATTGTACAGACAGGGCCTCTTGAAAGAGCAATATTCTTCATTGAAAGTAAAGTGCCGCCCTGTATAAGGAAGACTGTAATAAATATGTTTGAAACGAATGAATAAAAAAATTCATCATCCTACAATGATGTACTTGGAGACATTTGTTCAACACAAATATTATTGACTATTGATTTCCAATTTTTTATGAAGCACGTTTTTTCCCTTGGAACTGTACTAAAAATATTTTCGAGATAGCATGTTGTTATACATATAGATAGGTTCTCCAAAAAAAGTCATACCAAGTCATAAAGTTGGAAAATGACATTTCAACCTTAATAAATGTTGGAACAAGTGGGATCGCTGTCCTGAATCACACTGAGGTGCTATTATTTATTTTTCAATTTGAAAATCATGAGTGTCTAATGATTACAACTTTAAAACAAAATCAGGACTTTCTTATCACTTGACTGATTTAAAAAGGAAAAAAAAATATCTGGTTTTCTTTGATTTATTCCCCCTTTCCTTTGGAACAACTTCATACTTAGACTAGACTTCCCCTTTAAAAGAACTTTTTATATTTGGGGCTGTGTTACTGATGGTTGCTGTCAACATCTCAGTTGCAGAAATATTGCACCAAAATGAACTCATACAAAAAAACCCCAACAAAAATAAATAAATTAATACAAATTGACTTTTACAAACTATATCTTGTCCAATATAATTCCTTGTATCAGAATGGAAAAAGCTTGTCAAATCAGTGCAAGTATGCTAGACCAGGCAGTACCGGTAGTAGTAGATCAGATCACAATTACCTTGATCATCAGGATGTTTCAGGATGTTTTTTTTTTCTGTCCTGTGATTGCAAGTATGCTTTGACAATGTTTTACTAGGCTTGGATTAAGTTTGCAATCTTATAATGCAACTTGCACACTCCTAACTGATTGGATGAGATCGCAAATCACAACAAAATGTTGAACTTGATCTTCTCTACACCATGGTGGTATTTCCAGCTTGTCACCTTTTTGCGTTGGAAAGTCATTAAGCGACGGTGGGGGCAAGGTAGCTGCAGTTTTGAAGGCATGGCTGCCTGTTGTAGGAAGTCATTTGAAAATTTCTGACACTGATTTTGCTTTGATCTATGCTCTGGTGACATTTGCAGAACATTTTTTTTATCAAAGATATGGTTAGGGATAGTGTTGTTATTGGCAGGCCTGTTTATTAATGATAAGGCAAGTGATGTCACCCACCATGACAAAGACTGAGTATATGGTAAGCTGTACAGACTTCTATGTAGCTTTTTATTTCTTTATTTATCCATCTTTCATCCAAAATGAAATGAGGTCTTGAAAATCTTTGGATAATATCAATACACACATATAACATTTAGTCATATAATTGATGGAATTTAGAGGGGAAAATTGCAAAAATGAACAGCAGAGATGACAATTATTGACTATGAGAGCAGTGTATGTAAAGTTTATCTTGTCAGAATAAATCATAAATCAATGGTATGTTTCTCAAAAAAAAAACCAACAACACACACTCAGTTGAATAGCTACAGGGCACATGCTCTTCCCTCAATCAATTGGTTAAACAAGGGGAATAAGTCAGAAAAGACACACAAAAAAGAGGAAAGTGAGAGAGGGAAGAAGAATGAGCAAAGACAATGATACAACTCCCTCCCACACCCTCCCCCTAATTAATGGCCTTGTTAATTTTCATTTTATCTATTTTGTAAGATCGGTGCCATCCCGCTGCCCCCCCTAGATCCATGGTATGTTTCTCAAAAAAAAAAAACAACAACACACACTCACTTGAATAGCTACAGGGCACATGCTCTTCCCTCAATCAATTGGTTAAACAAGGGGGAATAAGTCAGAAAAGAAACACAAAAAAGAGGAAAGTGAGAGAGGGAAGAAGAATGAGCAAAGACAATGATACAACTCCCTCCCACACCCTTCCCCTAATTAATGGCCTTGTTAATTTTCATTTCATCTATTTTGTAAGATCGGTGCCATTCCGCTGCCTTCCTGTGCGGCCTCCGTGCAGAGGCAAGAGGAGGAAATGAGATTTTGGTATGGATTCATAGGCTCAGTGGCCTAGAGCGACAATTTTGTTTCGCGGGCAGTTATACAAATTTGAAAACATTGTAAGCCTGCAGCTCGTAGACATGTCATAGGTGGCATTGCACAATTCCCGCACGGGCATCGCATGGAGGCCTCGCGCTGATCATGCAGCAAACACACAATTTTCGTTGAAAATGGGGACAAATAAACATCAATATATGATTGTAGACTCGTGGGACATTCGCACAGCCATCGCACAGCTATCGCAAGGTGGCCGCTTGCTGCTTGTGAAGTATCCGTGATATTGGGCAGTCATTCCGTGGCAACCCCACAGCTCCCGCGCCAGGCATGGCCGTGCAGCCGCCTCAAAACATTTTTCAGATGGGCTCCATACGATTTCCGTGCGGATGCTGCGGCAACAGCACTTAAATTGCACAATTTCCGTACAATCTTCTCAGCAGCCTCTGTACAGATTTGCCCTGTCATGCCCCAAAGGACCAATACAAGGAATGGCATGATGCTCGTAGATTAACGTGAACACAAAAACCACAGCCCATATTCCGTAGCCACCTACATCTACGTCTACAGTGCCCCATTAAATCACGCAGAAAATCGTAGACCAATTTATCATATGACGCCTGGGGCAAATGTAAATTATGCATAAGTTAATGAGTTAAGACGAGTCCTGCATGTGATTGTGAAGTAATGCCTTAAGTTTAATAATGGTAATTCTAGTAGTAGCGGAGCTCCACCGCGGCCGAGCTCCCGATTGCTCAGTGTCAGCAGCTGAAGACTGCAGATGCGATGGCGATGCAAATGTAAGGTCGTTAGACCTACAAGTTAGAACTTATTTTATTTTATTGTCAACAAAAACAAAACAAAACCTATCACCTACCTTTGCATACCTCGAAAATACAAAAGGTACCCTTGTGTCACTCGAAGTAGACATTTTTGTGGCTGATATATCATATGTGAGCATTGTCGATTGCCATGCATGCATTGAGATTCACGCATTGTGATTACGCAATATGTGTGTAGTCTAATAGCTAGACACACGCAGTCGCTTTTTGTGACCGGACCCAACGGATAGACAGCAAGCTGGAATCTATCGTCACCTGCCAGGTACTTAGAAGCTTATTTTCAGGGGAAAGGGATGCTTGTGTGCGCATATAAAAAAATCAATTGATAAATAAAAAAAATAAATAAATAAATAAACATTGGGAGTGAAGTGTGGATGTAAGACTAGCCCTAAAGCATATGGAAGGGGGGGGGGGGGTGAGGCATTTAGTCTAAGTATTCAAGCTGTCGTTTGTGTAATGTTGCTTGGATTGCTTCTTGCATAGGTGGTTGGCACAGATTGTCAAGAGGAAGCGGAAGCGACTTCAAAGGGGAGGGGCACAAAAAGATCAAGCCTACACGAGATTGAGTGATTGAGCTTTGCATAATTAAGGGAGAGGGAGGGGGTAGAAAATATATGTAGATCTGCCCCTCCCATCCATTGCTTTTTCTATTGGGGGGCATTTTCAGTCATTGGTTGCAGGGCCAATTCCCGTACACTGATAGGCATGTTGGGGGGGGGGGACGTCTTTTAATATCAGTCTTTCAGTTTATAAATTTTCTGCACACGAGCAAAGCAAGTGCGCAAAATTTTTATTTTTTAAAATATATTTGGGCACATCGTTGCCAACAAAAGATGGATATTCAGGCATCCCGCTGAATAAAAATGAGGATATTCGGGAATCTTGCTGCCCAAACATGATGTGCTGGTTGCCAGAATATCTGCACATTGAAAATCCAGGGGCAGGGGGGGGGGGGGGGGGAGGGTGCTGCAGCCGCCAGGCCCCATCCAGTACGCCCATTTATACACTGTTATCATATATATAACACCAGTGTATGATTATAAATGGCCTATTCTAAAGACTACACACTAATAGTCTTTTTTCCTTACACCTTTCCTTAAAATTGTCCAAGAAGAATAGAGGGACATAGTTATTCATGCACAAACTGAGGGGAAAGAGATAAAATAAATAAACAAAAGTGAATATTCAATCATTAGCAGTCTCTTGGAAAATTTGGAACATAGGACTAGGCCTACATTTATGAATACATTTGTTCAAATCTTGTAAGGTGTAGTAGAATAGACTATTCATTAATTAAAGGACCCTGCCAAATTCAGCCTATTTTGAATTGAAATATACATTTCAAGATCAATTCAAAATTAACCATGCACGTTGTGCTCAGCCTACTTACCACACATAGGCAGTGATATGACTCCATATTGCAAATTGTAGTTACTATACTGTGTGCACGATTGTAATAGACCCATTTACAGGTAGGTCTATTATGCAAGATTAAGGGGATAGAGCACACAGAAATATTCCCAGCCCCCGATGAAGGCCTGCAATGTGGTTAAAATAATTATAAAAATGATGTAACATTGCCATCTTTACATTATGTCCAATGCAATATGTCATTTCCATACTTTTAAAAGGTGGGATGAGGGATGACTCGGCCTGATGAGGGAGGGGCCCGGTGGGGGAGAGGGAGGGTTGGCCCATCTAACCATCTGCTTTGTTGAAATGTTAGATGGGATCTTAAGTTTGTATCATTTTCATCTTCACTTTGAATGAATGGCTAGAAATAGGACCTACTATGAACAAAAATGAATGACAAACACAAATATGCTTCTTGCAGACGGACACATACATACCCCCTTAAAAAAATGCAATCGTGAAAATAGTAGTACATCTGTACATGTAATAGCAGTAGTAGTAGTGGTAGTAGTGTAGTAGTAGTAGTAGTAGTAGTAGTAGTAGTAGTAGTAGTAGTAGTAGTAGTAGTAGTAGTAGTAGTAGTAGTAGTAGTAGTAGTAGCAGCAGCAGCAGCAGCAGCATTAGTAGTCAGTGGCCACTAAAGGGGGCACGGGAGGGCACGTACCCCCCAACTGATGGCTAAAAATATAAAATAAAGAAAAGAAAAATAAAGAGAAAAAGAAAGGGAAAACGACGAGAAATGAAGACGATACGACCCCTTCCCGCACCCTCCCTAATTATAGTGACATTGAATTTATTGAGTAATATCCTTGCCCCCCCCCCCCCCAGTATTATGCCAGCGCCCCCTCAATGGCTGGACTCACCACTGGTAGTAGTAGTAGTAGTAGTAGTAGTAGTAGTAGTAGTAGTAGTAGTAGTAGTAGTAGTAGTAGTAGTAGTAGTAGTAGTAGTAGTAGTAGTAGTAGTAATAAAGATGATACTAATAATAATAGGCCTAATATCAGTAATAATAATACTAATGAATTCGCAAATGATTTTAAAAATAGTCATTAAAAAATTATGCAAATATAGAATAAGTCTGTCGGTTTTCTTCCAGTTTCCATAATAATTGATAGGCCTACATAGAATTTGACATGACTCTCATATTTTCTGAAATAAAATTCAGTCACAAGTCTGGGTTGCCTTAGTAGCTAGGTTACAAATTAATTAAAAAAAAAAAAAAATTAGAACAAATTGTCCTCCTTCCTGTTATGATTTAGGGGCACTGCTCATTCTTGTATAATTTAGGGAATTTTGTGCCCATCCTGCCCCCTGCTCCACTGCCTCACATTGTGCTGATATCAGTAGGGGGATCTATTATTATAAAGTCTCTCTGATTATTTGGAGCTATATGGCTCTTTTGTGGACTTTAGGGTACAGTTTGTAAGCGACATCGGGGAATTTAGGTAAGATATATTAAATATATACAGGTATATATATATATATATATATATTGAATATATAAAGGTATATAGAAGACGAAAGGGGCACTTATCAAAAGGGAAAATAATAGTATTAGAATGAAAAGGGGCACTGTTCTGAAGTAAAAGGTGTACTTAAATAGAGGCATTTATAAGAGGTGAAAAGGGCACTAATCATAATGAAAAAAATGCACTATTAGAAAGGAAAATGGGCACTAATTACACGAAAACAGGGACACATGTCGGATTTCAAAGGGGCCTTATCTGAACTTAAAAGAGGCACTTATCAGAAGGTTAAAAAATGGCACTTATTAGAAAGAAGAAGGGACAGTCATACGGAAAAAAGGGTCACTTATCAGTGGAGAAAAGGGCACTTATAAGAAGGGAAAACTGCACTATTAGAACGGAAAATGGGCACCAATTAGACGAGAAAGGGGCACTTATTAGTTTTCAAAAGGGGCAGTTATGTCTGAGGTTAAAGGGGACACTTATCAGAAGGTAAAAAGAGCACTTATTAGAAAGAAAAAAGGGGGACTATACGAAGAAAAGAGGGCACTTATCAGCTATGAAAAGGGGCACTTTTATACAGATAAAAAGGGGCACTTTGGGGGTACTTTAAAAAGTGGGGGGCTGGCCCCCTGCCCCCCTCCCCCGGGAGAGCCGCCTCTGGCAGAAGGGATCGATTAATATTTAAATTAACATGCCACGCCATTACCCCATGGACTCTGCTCCAAGATTTAGAACTTTTCTCTTTCGAAGTGTCTACTTCATCGTTATAACATTTATACATGACATTATTTTAAACTACCAATGGCATGTCTGCCATATACATGTATCTGAAATATCACTTTACCACCTTTTGTTGCTTGTTCTATATTTCAAATAACATTATCTCATCTCCTGATAAGTCCTTAGTCATAATTATACTTTTTTTACAAGACGCTACGTAGTTAATTATTGACACATAAATAAATATGGAACAAAAAACATATGGAATCATATCATAGGAATATAAGACACCACGGAAACATGACCTTGAGACCTTGATACTGATTTTTATAGATTAGAACGCAAGGCAAGTGCCTTTTACATCATGATTTACCAGGAGTTCACGGCTGATAACATATCGTTAGAGCCAGTGGCGTAGCATGAGTCAAGCCATTTGAACGCAAGGCAAGTGCCTTTTAAATCATGATTTACCAGGAGTTCACGGCTGATAACATATCGTTAGAGCCAGTGGCGTAGCATGGGTCAAGCCATTTGAACGCAAGGCAAGTGCCTTTTACATTATGATTTACCAGGAGTTCACGGCTGATAACATATCGTTAGAGCCAGTGGCGTAGCATGAGTCAAGCCATTTGAGGGGGGGGGGGGATACTGGCATCCTAATGGGGGCAACGGTCTAACTGGGAAAATTAAACAGGAATTCACAGGGGCAAGGGTTAGGATAGTGTGCCGGAGGGGGTCCCTGTCATTTTCTTTTTCTTGTCCCCCCCCCTTCTCCCTTCCTTATTATATCTCTCTATCTTCCTTTTTTTCTACTTGTTTCTTGGTCATTCAATTTGGGAGGGGGAGCGGTACGTGCCCCCCCCCCGTGCACCCTGTAGCTACTCCTTTGGTTATAACAATGCAAATCTCAATGGTTTACAACTCCAAACGGAGTTATATCGTGTGCAGACTATTGATCATTTCATTTCTAGTGATGGAAAGGTTTTCTATTACCAGGTTTTATTCTTTTTTTCAGTTTCAATACAAATATCCGCTGATAATTATTCAGTCCATTTCGCTGACTCACTATTGACACTGCAATAAATGTGATGCCAAATATTGAACCATGCCTTTGTAACCATATCATAGCGATAGGCGAGAAATGGAAAAAAAATACTTTGAGTTCCTTGTACTCATTTTTATGTTTACACTGCATTTTGTTCAATATTACTCCTGACACGTATTTATTATATAATCATTTCTTTTTGACACGTGTTTGTAATATATCACTTTTCTATATTTTATCATGGATTATCAGGAGTTCGCTGCTAATTATATACCGTCTTAGCACTACAAAAACCCAAGTGGTTTACAAAATACAACTCAGAACGGATTAATATGAGGTGCAAACGTTATTATTCTATTGCTACTTCAGGAAATGCTTTCATGCTTGAACTCGGGTGGGGTTTTGGCTGAATGACGGGCACTGTTTCCATTTTATTCTCCCCATACCGTCTGTAAAGTTGGATACTTGATCCGTAAGTGAAATAACACGGCTGGTGAAAGGGAAGACCGTGTTAAGGTTATCATGGTTATATATGGCATACAGTTAAAAATCTGAGAAGCCAATTTGATATTCTTCCTTCTCCCCCTCTCTCTGTATCTCTCTCTTATACTCTCTCTATCTCTCTCTCTCTCTCTCTCTGCATCTCTATCTCTTTCTGTATCTCTCTTTTTATCTCTCTCCCTGTATCTCTCTCTCTTTATCTATCTCTCTTTTTGTATTTCTCTCTGTATCTCTCTCTCTCTCTCTCTCTCTCTCTTATTCATGAACATAACATCTCACACCTTATGACCAAGAATCAAAGTTTTCTTGATAACAGGATAATCTGTTTCATTAATTGTGGGATTTTTATTTTTAATTTTTCTATTTTGATTTTCAATTAATATTCATTTCAATATTTTTTTTAAAACAAGGCTTCGCAAGGCACTGACTAATTCATACACGCCATAAAAGCGACAAAATACAGTGTCTTGGAAATTTTCCATGAACTAAATAAACTTAAATTCGTTAATATCATCGAAACACTGTTCACAGTCCTTTAAAAGGATAATGGTTATGTCCGCAAAACAAACATTATACATGTATAGCATATTCTGTAAAACTACGTTCAGTAACATTTAACATAATACTTGGTAAAAGGGAATGTGCTTGTTTATCTGGTAAATATGAACCCAATAAATTGTACCAGTAAGTGGGTAAAATTTACACAATACTGGGTAATATTTTACACAACAGACATGCGTGTTCCCTGTTTGCCCAATATTGGCTGAAATTTACCCATCGTTTTTAATAGTGTACACGTATAAAGGCTCTTTTTTTCTATTGATTTACTATCCGTGATAATGTTTTGATTGATTGATTGATTAATTGATTCAATTTATTAACAACATATCACATAAAATGACAGTATAATATGAACAATCATACATTGTACTAAAGAGGAATAATCGTACATGAATACATATACAATAAAAAAGTAAAATAAATTTATATATATATATATATATATATATATATATATATATATATATATATCATTATATACATTAATGAACAGAAATGGATTTACAATGATACGTAGTCATAAATCTACATAAAATTGAATGCACATGCCAATGAAATATAGATGTATTAATCCTGATGTGAAGTTGTTAATTGGAACTAGAAGTTAGCACAAGTGCTAGTCGAGCCTAGTCCCATTCTTTTGGCAACATGTTTTGTTTTGTTTGTTTTCTTTTTAATTACCTACATGTACAATTTTTAATTTGTGTGTAAAATATAAATATTATCATGATTTGGTAAATTAGCATAATATATGCACGAACAGCATGATCACCTAGCAGCTAGGGAGATCATTCTTTCTTCAAAACAATTTGTGTACTGGACTTTATTTGTATGAATTTAAAACATGTCTAAAAACAGCCGAAATGGCTCACCGTCAAACACATAACACTGTAAAAGAAGGCAAAGCAATACGAATATAACTGATATGTTAATTCATTTAATTTATCCGTATTTATACGCTAATAGCTGTTTTGCTGACACAAAATATCTCTTACATGGTTATTATATAACAACAACAAAATAAAAATACCAGCATTCATGATTTAAATGGTGCACTGATTTGATATACGTGAAATTGAAATTAGCGTCTCTTTTTTTCATCTACTTCAGTGAGTAAGCTATCATCATTTGAATCAATTTTCTTCACATGCCATTAGCAAACTTGTTCATGTTTGAAGGAAAATATAGGTAAAAGAAGCTAGTATTTCAAGACAGGAAAAGAAACAGAAATTACCAGTCATAACCAAGCATTTCGACAGACATACAGTATCACACTCAACATGAATTATTTGACACAATGGCAGTATTCATAACTTTCGACATTATATCGAAACAATTTAAAAGATTCCTTGAGCAAAGCATATCATCTTGGGGAGAAAAAAATCATTTGTAACGTTATTGCACACTGCTCTTAGCTTCCTCATGGAATTGTGATGATTTGTTTTATTTTTTTTTTTATTGCATCTTAATTATGTACCTTGATTATCATTATGCATGAATTGTTCTATGCTGCCTGAGAATAGCCGGGCATGTTGTTGTTTCACCTGTAGTTATGCAGGAAATATTAGGTCTGCCCTGCCTGTTGAACGCAGGATGAGAGCCTACGAATAGCTTGGATGAAGGGAGTGGGGGTCTAAGTCGTCTGTTGTGATGCAGGGACAGGGGTTGTACATTGTAATTTTGTACATTGGTGAGCCTGAGGATGCTTATGGTAACAAACTTAAATCGAAATCGGAAATCACAAAATTAATATGCGGTTCCCTTTTGTTACAGAGACTTCCTTTGATCATTGTTGCAATAGTTATTCTATTCATAATTTTGTTTACAAACAAGAGTCTATAATGTACAAAATATATAAACAGTGTACTGGGTACACCCATTACATGTTATTGATGTCATAATATGAATGTTAATGTTTTATAAATGTGATATATCCCTCTTAAATTCACAATCAAAATAACGTTTTGATTCCCTTTGTCGAGTATGATGATAGTGCAGTATTGCTGACGCGATCATGAGGTCTGAAATACTGCGAGGCGTTTTTACGAAGTTATTTGTTAGTTTGTCCATAAAGCATTTACCCTTTTATAACATTTCTACGTGTTTTTTTTTTTTAAGACTTAAAAAAATTGCCAGATCTCAATTTTCAAAATATGTCTTTTGTCAGAGAAAACCACGTAAACGGTAGTATGCATCTCCGATAGTATTTTTATTTAAAGGAGACTGACAGTGCCATTCTAATCTAAATATAAAAATTGTACTTTCCTCTACAAAAATTGTTGGCCAAAGATAATACGCTGATAGAGAGATGGAGTTGTTGGAGAAAATAGGTAATAAAGTCTTTGTCCAAGCACTACTTCTCATGGGGTTAGACAGATTTTGCATTTAAATTCACAACTATCTATTACATCTAGATAGTGTATCTATACAGAATGGTTTTTATGTTTTGTTTTGTTTTTGTTTTTGTTTTCGTTTATGTTTTTGTTTGTTTGGGGGGGAGGGGGGGGGGGTTGTATCAATATGTTCATTGGATAACTTTATACATGGCTTTCGCTATCACGATTGCACATTTATACAGAATTATGAGACGAACATACACAGTTCAGAATGTTTCAATTTTGTTGATAAATGCCGGTTTTGCTATACAGGGTGGATACAGTGTATTAAAGACGGATTAACTTTAAAAATAAAACAACAAACTAACGTATTTATGTCTTCACTATGTCGAAGAGGAAATATGTGAAATAAAACAGGGCTCCATTAATGAAACAAACATAGGTATTCTTAACAAAATTTGAAGCACATAATTTTCTACGAATGGATCTAATGTCTCCCTGAAAATGCCTTTGTCTCCTTATGTTTTACCAGTATTGCTCTATGTTAATAATCTCCCTCGCAAGGTCTAGAAAACCGTGATCTACCAGTTTATCATTGAAATTTCTGTGCCGCTCTGACATTTCTTTAAGTCCCATGGCATCCTTTACATAATTCTTAATCGAGTGTTCCATTTCCTTGGTCCAGTTTGCCACCCAGTCATAGATCCTTCCCGATAAATCATCAGACGACATGATCTGATCTTTCTTTTTCTCCTTGATCTTCAACAGACGTCTCAGAGATGTAAGCCGATCTTCATCCATTCCGTCCACCATATCCTTGATAAAATCGATGACTGTCTTTTTACTGTGGTATTGTCCTGTCGGTAATTTGATAAAGATTACATCAATCCGTAAATTTTATGATATCGTAACTTAAAACCTTGGTAATAAGATGATTTGTGTGAAAGCAGAAAAATAAGAAAACAGGATGGTGAAAGTTTGAAAGAAATCGGACAAGGACTAAGAAAGTTATAGATGTTTTAAAAATGAGATCACTACATCTATGTGAATCTCAAATTGGCAATTGGGTGAGTCAATTGTGACATTTTTGTGGACAACTCTCCCATTTGTCGTACACAAAAATATCATTAATTTGCGATTTTCTTCGAGGCGCTTTTACCCTCGGGGCAGTACTCAAAATATATTGGAGATAACATATTGTTATAGGTCCTCATGAATGAAAAGATCCTACTGAGTTATGCATTTTGAAAAAAAGTGATATTTTAGTCATTTTGTGTGTTAGAGTGAATGGGGGAGTTGTCCACAGCTACATCACAATGACATTACCTATTCGGCCAATTTGAAATTCCCATGTGCATAGTGATTACAACTTTCAAAAATTCATAACTTTCTTATTACTTGTCCAATTTCGTTCAAACTTTCACAAATCTGCTTCTCTGATTTTTCCTCTTTCTTTCAAAGCAACTTGCTATTAAGGTTGGATTTCCCTTTAAATGCTCTGCTAAAAAAAAAAAAAAAAAAAAAAAAAAAAAATTATAAACAAATAATTATGCTCGTCCTTTTAAAACATTTGATGGTTGCGCCGTGTGTCATCAAGGAAGGGTTATTATGGGAAAAGTCAGGTTAAAAAAGGAACAAAACAAAACAAAGCAAACAAACCAAAAACGTGAATCATCTAAATATTTTTAGTACAACGTCAAGCTAAATCATTTCCAGTTCTTCCTCTCCCCATTAAGAAAATCGTCGTATTTTTCGTCCAGGGATTACTGATTTCTTTTAAAGTTGCAACATCAACATACCATTAATTACTGCAGTTGCAAGATGGGCTTTGTTAATGTTCTGTAGACCTTCTGCTAAGACTACACGATGGTCGATCAAACCGGGACATACTCTCTCTTTCCAAAATTTCAACATCGTAAGTACTTTGCTGTCAGGAATATCTTCATTAGTCTGCTCTAGCATTCTCTGCAGATCATCTACACCCATTCCACACACGCCTGTGTCAGTGTTGACTTCATTTTCGATGTCGTTCACGGGTTCTTTTAGGTCCAAGATATCTTGAGTCTTGACGGCTCCGCCACCATCATTGCCTTTCATTTCTTCTTCTTCTGAAATCAGAGAAGCATCCAACCGTGGTGTTTCTTGAAGGTCACCTGGTATTTTTTCTTTTTCTTCATCGTCGTTTATGGGTGTCTGTCCCTTTACTACGTGTTTGCTTTCCTTTGCTGGTTTCTTCTCTCCGCCGGTCACGTTAGAGCCCTCATCACTCTCAGTCTTTCCATCTCCAACGTCAGCTGGTTTGCTAGGGGCAGTGCGTAATTTTTCTCCTTTCTCATTATTAGAAGGGGAAGGTTCCATTTCGAGGATTACGTATTTGTTGCTTTCCTTTGCTGGTTTCTTCCCTCTGCTGGTTGAGTGAGAGCCCTCATCACTCTCAGTCTTTCCATCTCCATCGACAGCTGGTTTGTTTTGGGCAGTGTGTAGATTGTCTCCTTTCTCATCATCATTAGAAGGGGACTGTTCCTTTTCGACGATTACATTGCTGTTGCCTTTCTTTGCTTTTTTCATTTTTCCGGCATTCTCAGGGGAGCCCGGATCAATCTTACGCTTGCCTTCTTGAGCGACTGCCTCTGCCATAGCAAACAATTCTCCATAGCTAGGTTCAAAGGCTTAGAAAAGAGAGAACGGAAATAATAAAAGAAATGGTTATGTAGTGTTCAGATATAAAGGATAATATTAGGTAGATTCGGAAATGAGAATACAGAGTACAAAAAGAAGAAAAAGATTCAGTGAAAAAAAACTATGTAATTCTTTCTTCTTTTTTTCAATTTAAGATTAGGAATGCCGTTGTTATGACATGAAATGATTCACATAAATGTCAGTAATGGAAAAGTCGTTCTTCCCAATAGGTGAACATAGATATGTGAAATTTTTTTGTACTAACTTAATGCAAGTCTTACCATACTCAAACCGCTTTCTGACGTTGTGGTAGCCAGCCTTGTGTAGAATGTCACAGACAGGACGTCTCTGTGTCGTATTTAACGAAACGCTTCCAATCAACTCGAATAATTGTAACACCAAACTTATTGAACCAAGACCAAGATGGGACGCTCGAAATGCTTGTGTATAAGCTGTAAGTCTTGTTTCGTTTATTCCAAGAGCATGAGCAAAAGGACGGAAGTCTTCCATTATCAAATCAAGGGCCATTTCTACCAGTTCTGCTTTGTAGATGAATTTACCTTTATGACGAGATAACAGACCTGTAAGTAGAGTCAGAAAAAAAAAACTCTTTGGTTGTCTTTGTAAATTTTTTATACATATATCAAGACATCTTCAACTGTAAAAACTTTATTTAACTTTTGAAATCCATTTTTTGGAATATGTTTCATTAACCGCATTTTGTATTTGATGTTGGTACATAATTTTAGAAGAAATATATTTTGCAAATACATGGAATTGCTTATCATTATTCACTTTACATAATGATATTATATATTATATTCCACGTACTAAGAATCTTGCTGTTAGATTGGTCAAAAAGTAATCACGTGATAAAAAGTAGTTTTCCCCATCAGTCACCCGAGAAGAAAAGTTCGTGACCTTGACGGGGATAATACTTATGCGTTTCGCTGATCTCTTCAGTCCATAGAGTCACAAAGCTTCGCTTCGGAAAGATAGCTACATCGCCTCGGAAGTGATAGTTTGTCCCATTACCTTCACCAACGGTAATTATTTGCTTACTATTCTTAGTAATACAGCGTAATTAAAACTAAATACTATGTTTCCAGTGACTGCTATTAAACACAATAATGTTTCTTTATGGTTCATGTAATTTGACAATTAAGTTCTTAGCTGATTCAAAGTCGGGTAGAATATCGGTCAGTTACTTTATTCATTTATAATATTATACTGTACTGTATTATTTATGAAACGTCCTTGGGAGAGAAACGTCAGATCGTTTTAAAAACAAGACATTTGCTGCATCTTATGATAACATGTAATCTGTCATTTGTAATGCGTAGACTACTGACCAGTGGAGTGAAAACAACAGGTCGCGCTTTGTGCTAGCTCCTATTGTCTAAGGACAATTCAAGTATGGGAGAAAATAGGAAATATAGCGCAGATCTAATATCGCTTCCTTCTTACTGAAAATAATTCACTGTTGACTTATTAAGATATGCACTATCCCAAAATTTCTTTGAGTAAATTTTGTCTATCACGAATAATTGCAAAACATTGACAAATTTTTCAACTAGGAAAATTAAAATGATTAGTGGAAAATTACTGGAATATCATTAATATTCGTGCATTATCATTTTCCGAACTCACCATCAAAACCTACTGATTTCAAGGCTCTCGATAGATCCTTGTCCTTCTCCTTCTTTCCAAGCTTACTGTTTTCTTCTTTCCATCTGCACATTACTTCCAACCGTTTCCTTTCGTCAGCAAGATCATCAGATGTATAGGTGATGTGGAGAGCCTTCCAAAGCTGTATCAACTGTGGTTGAGGGACAAGCTTGACAATTTGCTCGAACTTTGTTGTAGATGGCCACATCTCCTCATACCATTCGAGTGCATCTTGGGGAACCAAAACATTTCACACACAAAATAAATGAATAAATAAATAAATAAAAACTGATTAAGAAACATTGCTAACCAAACTCAATTTAATTACCAAAAGAAAATATCATATCAACTAAAATATTATGTTCAGACGTATTTCTGGTGATAATATCTGTATTGCTATATTAATTAATTAATTTATTTTAACTATATGATAATTGATTTATTCATTAATATATGATAATTTTCAATAGTAAAAATATGCACATGATAACACTCATGAATATTATTTCGATGAAATTTGTTTGTGCTAAATCTACTTGTGACGATGTGCGTTTGCATATCATACTATACCATTTTTATTATATGCTTTACAAGATTATCTACTGAACACCCTTGGTGGGGATATTAAATACTCAGCCTCTTTCCAAAACTTAATTTATTCATTTTAACTTTATGATTATTTATTCATTAATTTATGTTAATTTTCAATGCTCAAATATGCACATGATAACACTCATACAAATTATTTCGATTTAATTTGTTTATGCCAAAGTTACTTGTGAGGATATGCGTTTTCATATCATACCATTTTTATTATATGCTTTACAAGATTATCTACTGAACACCCTTGGTGGGGATATTAAATACTCAGCCTCTTTCCAAAATTCTTTTCAAAGGGACAGATACTTGCGGCATCTATTTCAGCTACTTAACTCTAAATTGTAACAATCTGCAGTCTAATGACTAGTAATGGATTCAGCCTGATACATCATACTGCGCTTGCTCGTAATATCTCCGGACAATGCAAATTGTGGAGACAGGGGTAATATAATACTAACCTAATGGCACTTCTTTTAACTAAAAAAAGAAAAAATAAAATCTGCTTTTGATGTCCTTCACATTACCCGAGATTCAATCTGGGCAATAGTATTTTCCGCAAATGTCTACAAAACATGGCCAACGTATCCCAGTTATTACTTATAAAGACATACATTATCATTGGCTTTACTCACTCTCAAATCCTGTTGATTCCAGTGCTGTCGATAGTACTTTGTACTTCTCCTTCTCTTCCAGCTTACTGATTTCATTTCTCCATCTACACATCACTTCCACCCGCTTCCCCTCATCAGCAAGATCATCTAGAGTATAGGTGATGTGAAGAGCTTTGCAAAGCTGTATTATCCCTGGTAGAGGAACCAACTTGACAATCTGTTTGAGCTTCGTTGTAGTTGGCCACTTCTCCTCAGATTCTTCGAGTGCATCATGGGGTACTAAGATATTTCATAAACGAAACTGATTAAGAAACGTTGACACCGTACGTAATTCTAATGAACGACAACATATTTTGGGAACTGAAATGTGTTCAGACATATTCGATTCCTACGATCTTCATCTGTTTTATTTTATTTCTTCTTCTGAAATGTATTTTTTGATACTTAGGTAAACTATAGCAAAGATTCACATAATATTACTCATGAACAACTTTTTTGATGACATCTTTTAGTGGTAAATATATTTACAAGAATCAAGAATGTGCGTTGGTACATCATAGTATACCCTATTTATTCGTAATTATATGATTTACATGAATTACCTACTAACGGCCCTAGGTAACGTCACCTTCTTTTCAAAACTAGTATTTCAAGTCTATTATTTAAACTTCTTAACTGTAAGTCGTTACAATTTGTAGTCTAATGACTGGTAACGGATTCAGCCTAGAGCCATTGACAACTAAAAATGTGCTTGCCGATACTATTTTCAATGCTTATAGAGGAGAAAGAGGTAACCTATTGATATTTATTTTATTAAAGGGTCTCTGAGGCTAAAACAATAATTTGTATCCAGTTAGAATGTATAAAATTAACCCCAAATAACTTTACCCGGCATTCTACAGGTTAGCGGTTAACATGGTTAAGGAGTTTGAAGAAAATAAAGGACAGCGTAAACGATCAACGCGCGGAACTCAACTCAAGTTGAGTTCCGCGCGAACAGTTTTCTAGGCGTATGCGTTTTTGTTATGCGTGCACGTTCGGCGAACGCCAAGACGCGATAGTGGAATTCGTATCCGGACACCTACCCCCTGGACAACCACCCCCGGGTAACCACCCCTAGGATAACCACCCTCTAGGACAACTACCCCCCAAGGACAACTACCCCCTAGGGCAACCACCCTCTAGGACGACTACCCCCCGGGACAATTACTCTCTAGGATGATTACCCCCCGACTAACTACCCCCTAGGGCAACCACCCTCTAGGACAACTACCCCCCGGACAACTACCCCAAGACAACTACCCCCTAGGACAACTACCCCCCGGACAACTACCCCCCAGACAACTACCCCTATAGAACAACCACCCTCTAGGACAACTACCCCCAGGACTACTACCTCCCCCAGACAGCTACCAATCGGACAACTATCCCGGACAACTACCCCCAGACAATTACCCTCTAGGACAACCACCCTCTGGGACAACTACCCCTCGGACAACTACCCCCTGGACAACTACCCCAAGGACCACCACCCTCTAGGAAAAGTACCCCAAACTGGACTTAACATTACATTGAACAAGATTGTGCTCGTTCGCTACGCTCGCTCGCCAAAATAGAATTAATATGGCCTTTAGCAAAATTTCTGGCCCGACCTGCTACAATATAACCCAGATAATTTACCAAATTTTATTAAAAGAGAAGTGTTTGTTTTCGCTCATGCATGCTCGTTTAATTGTTCCTACTCCAACTTCCAATAATAAAACTTAGATTATTTTGTTTTTGTTGGGGGGGGGGGGGGGGGGGGGTTGCTCGATCGCTACGCTCGCTGGCCGAAATGGCAGTACCACTAAAAGCACATTGAATACGATTGAATACTCGTACTCTTAATTGTAAAATATTGCCTTAGTTTTTTTCAATGCATGAAGGCAGGTATTCCCACATGCAATATCAACTCTGGGGGGAGGGAACGGGAAGGAAAACAAATATTCCAGCCGTTTGTTACCACCCCCCCCCCCCCCCTCCCTCATGCACTCTACAATTATGCAACTCGTTACAAAGCTACCACCCAATCGAGTATTAAAGGAAACTAGCATTGCGGTTGGTCGATTTAAAAAAATAGTACGGGGTATACAATCATGTAGCCTTTTGACAAGGCCCTCGTGACTTGGCTATTTTTCTCGGCAAGTAAGCTAGTAGTGGCTGCATAACAAGACTAGCCGCCCAGCCCGGTGAATGCGCGATCGAGCGACGTGAGTCGCGAGGGCCTTTTGGAACCTGGCCTGTATTTCTTATGCTATCCCTTGTTCCTAGCGAGGATCTGCTACCTTATAGGTAGGAGCCAATCAGCGAACGTATCTTCGCATGACGTCAGCATAAATTTGGTATACAAATTCGCCTTCATCTCGGCACCCCGTGCAAGCTACATCAATCATGGCGTCCGAAGAAGAATTGTTGCTGAAAAGCACGGAATTTGCCTCGCAAATGCTGAAAATTTCAGCTTTCAAGGACTTACAACTGAGTGCAATTCTTTCAGTCCTCAAAGGACAGGATGCATTTGTGAGCCTTCCCACAGGATATGGCAAAAGCGCTATTTACCAGGCGATCCCGTTGTGTAAGGACTATCTTCGATCGCAAGCTCAAGCTGGAGGACAAGCAGGCACCATGAACGAATCACATGGAAAGCAAGACCCTCAGATACCGTTGTGATTGGTCGATAATCCTCGGTAGGCGTGTTAGCATACGAATGTCAACTCGTGAATAATTCATATCGGACGATGGAAACCCGGGTTCCAAAAGGCCTCGCGACTAAAGTTGCTCGATCGCGCGTTCACCCGGGCCGTGCTGATTCTTTTCGTCGCCGGCTAGTCTCATCTCAGGTACAGCATGACGAGGAAAATAGCCAAGTCACGAGGCTTTGTCAAAAGGCTAACAATCATGTTAAGATGGATGTGAAAGCAACCTAGATCACAATGTTCGGAAATTTATGCCTTTTCACCATCAAGAATTTTTTTGATACTAGCATAATGACTTCTGAAACATTTATTCCATCAAAAACGCTATCATAATCACGGAGAGAATAATCAGATCTTCACACTTTTGAGACACTTAAGATTATTATGAAACAACACAATTTTGACACGCTCATTTCATTGGCATTTGAGGCTAGGGTTAGGGTTAGGGTTGACGTAAAATACATATATCGAATCGAAAATTAATTTAGGGATAATATACAACCCCAATAAAATATGAAATGAATGAAGTATACAACACAAAATGTTTTTATCGAAATGAAAATTATAAGTTGGCGCATAATTTATGGAGAATCTACAACCCAATTAAAATATGAAATGGATGAAGTATACAACGCAAAATGTTTATATCGAATAGAATATTGGTTCGGCGCATAAATTACAAAGAATATACAGAGAAATTAAAAGAACAAATTAATTAGAATATAAGACGCAAAATACATATATCAAATCGAAAATTGATTTGGCGCGTAACTTAGGGATAATATACAACCCAAATAAAATATGAAATGAATGAAGTATACAAGGCAAAAATGTTTTTATCGAAATGAAAATTATAAGTTGGCGAGTAATTTATGGAGAATCTACAACCCAATTAAAACATGAAATGGATGAAATATACAACGCAAAATGTTCATATCGAATAGAATATTGGTTCGGCGCATAAATTACAAAGAATCTATAGACCAAATGAAACAACAAATAAATTAGAACTAAGACGCAAAATACATATATCGAATCGAAAATTCATTTGGCGTGTAACTAAGGGATAATATATAACCCAAATAAAATATAAAATGAATGAAGCATACAACACAAAATGTTTTCATCGAAATGAAAATTATAAGTTGGCGGCTTGGCGCGTAATTTATGGAGAATCTACAACCCAAATAAAACATCAAATGGATGAAATATACAACGCAAAATGTTTATATCGAATAGAATATTGGTTCGGCGCATAAATTACAAAGAATCTACTGACCAAATGAAACAACAAATGCATTAGAACTAAGACGCAAAATACATATATCGAATCGAAAATTCATGTTTTTAATCGAAATAAAAATTATAAGTTGGCGCATAATTTATGGAGAATCTACGACTCAAATAAAACATGAAATGAATGAAGTATACAACGCAAAATGTTTATAACGAATAGAAAATTTGTTCGGCGCATAAATTACAAAGAATCTATAGACCAAATGAAACAACAAATAAATTAGAACAAAGACGCAAAATACATATATCGAATCGAAAATTGATTTGGCGCTTAAGTTAGGGATAATATACAACCCAAATGAAATATGAAATGAATGAAGTATACAACGCAAAATGTTTTTATCGAAATGAAAATTATGAGTTGGCGCGTAATTTATGGAGAATCTACAAGCTAAATAAAACATGAAATGGATGAAGTATACAACGCAAAATGTTTATATCGAATAGAATATTGGTTCGGCGCATAAATTACAAAGAATCTACTGACCAAATGAAACAACAAATGCATTAGAACTAAGACGCAAAATACATATATCGAATCGAAAATTGATATGGCGCGTAAGTTAGGGATAATATATAACCCAAATAAAACATAAAATGAATGAAGTATACAACACAAAATGTTTTTATCGAAATGAAAATTATAAGTTGGCGCAAAATTTATGGAGAATCTACAACCCAATTAAAACATGAAATGAATGTATACAACGCAAAATGTTTATGTCGAATAGAAAATTGGTTCGGCACATAAATTACAAAGAATATACAGAGAAATTAAAAAACAAATACATGTGAACTAAGACGGAAAATACATATATCGAATCGAAAATAGATTTAGCCCTTAACTTAGGGATAATATACAACCCAAATAAAATATGAAATGAATGAAGTATACAACGCAAAATGTTTTTAATCGAAATAAAATTTATAAGTTGGCGCATAATTTATGGAGAATCTACGACTCAAATAAAACATCAAATGAATGAAGTATACAACGCAAAATGTTTATAACGAATAGAAAATTTGTTCGGCGCATAAATTACAAAGAATCTATAGACCAAATGAAACAACAAATAAATTAGAACAAAGACGCAAAATACATATATCGAATCGAAAATTCATGTTTTTAATCGAAATAAAAATTATAAGTTGGCGCATAATTTATGGAGAATCTACGACTCAAATAAAACATCAAATGAATGAAGTATACAACGCAAAATGTTTATAACGAATAGAAAATTTGTTCGGCGCATAAATTACAAAGAATCTATAGACCAAATGAAACAACAAATAAATTAGAACAAAGACGCAAAATACATATATCGAATCGAAAATTGATTTGGCGCTTAAGTTAGGGATAATATACAACCCAAATGAAATATGAAATGAATGAAGTATACAACGCAAAATGTTTTTAATCGAAATAAAAATTATAAGTTGGCGCATAATTTATGGAGAATCTACGACTCAAATAAAACATCAAATGAATGAAGTATACAACGCAAAATGTTTATAACGAATAGAAAATTTGTTCGGCGCATAAATTACAAAGAATCTATAGACCAAATGAAACAACAAATAAATTAGAACAAAGACGCAAAATACATATATCGAATCGAAAATTCATGTTTTTAATCGAAATAAAAATTATAAGTTGGCGCATAATTTATGGAGAATCTACAACCCAATGAAAACATGAAATGGATGAAGTATACAACGCAAAATGTTTATAACGAATAGAAAATTTGTTCGGCGCATAAATTACAAAGAATCTATAGACCAAATGAAACAACAAATAAATTAGAACAAAGACGCAAAATACATATATCGAATCGAAAATTCATTTGGCGGTTAAGTTAGGGATAATATACATCCCAAATATAACATTAAAAGAATGAAGTATACAACACAAAATGTTTTTATCGTAATGAAAATTATAAGTTGGCGGCTTGGCGCGTAATTTATGGAGAATCTACAACCCAATTAAAACATGAAATGGATGAAGTATACAACGCAAAATGTTTATATCGAATAGAAAATTGGTTCGGCACATTTATTACAAAGAATCTACTGACGAAATGAAACAACAAATACATTAGAACTAAGACGCAAAATACATATATCGAATCGAAAATTGATTTGGCGCTTAACTTAGGGATAATAAACAACCCAAATAAAACATAAAATGAATGAAGTATACAACACAAAATGTTTTTATCGAAATGGAAATTATAAGTTGGCGCATAATTTATGGAGAATCTACAACCCAATTAAAACATGAAATGGATGAAGTATACAACGTAAAATGTTCATATCGAATAGAAAATTGGTTCGGCGCATAAATTACAAAGAAAATATAGACCAAATGAAACAAGAAATTAATTAGAACTAAGACGCAAAATACATGTATCGAATCGAAAATTGATTTGGCGCTTAACTTAGGGATAATATACAACCAAAATAAAATATGAAATGAATGAAGTATACAACACAAAATGTTTTTAACGAAATGAAAATCATAAGTTGGCGCATAATTTATGGAGAATCTACAACCCAATTAAAACATGAAATGGATGAAGTATACAACGCAAAATGTTTATATCGAATAGAAAATTTGTTCGGCGCATAAATTACAAAGAATCTACTAACGAAATGAAACAACAAATACATTAGAACTAAGACGCAAAATACATATATCGAATCGAAAATTGATTTGGCGCTTAAGTTAGGGATAATATACAACCCAAATGAAATATGAAATGAATGAAGTATACAACGCAAAATGTTTTTATCGAAATGAAAATTATGAGTTGGCGCGTAATTTGTGGAGAATCTACAAGCTAAATAAAACATGAAATGGATGAAGTATACAACGCAAAATGTTTTTATCGAATAGAATATTGGTTCGGCGCATAAATTACAAAGAATATATAGACCGAATGAAACAACAAATTAGAAATAAAAGACGCAAAATACATATATCGAATAGAAAATTGATATGGCGCATAAATTACAAAGAATCTACTGACCAAATGAAACAACAAATACATTAGAACTAAGACGCAAAATACATATATCGAATCGAAAATTGATTTGGCGCTTAACTTAGGGATAATATACAACCCAAATAAAACATAATGAAGTATACAACACAAAATGTTTTTATCGGAATGAAAAATTATAAGTTGGCGGCTTGGCGCGTAATTAATGGAGAATCTACGACTCAAATAAAACATCAAATGAATGAAGTATACAACGCAAAATGTTTTTATCGAATAGAATATTGGTTCGGCGCATAAATTACAAAGAATATATAGACCGAATGAAACAACAAATTAGAAATATAAGACGCAAAATACATAGATCGAATATAAACTTGGTTCGGCGCATAAATTACAAAGAATCTACTGACCAAATGAAACAACAAATACATTAGAACTAAGACGCAAAAAACATAAATCAAATCGAAAATTGATTTAGCGCTTAACTTAGGGATAATATACAACCTAAATAAAATATGAAATGAATGAAGTATACAACACATAATGTTTTTATCGAAATGAAAATCATAAGTTGGCGCATAATTTATGGAGAATCTACAACCCAATTAAAACATGAAATGGATGAAGTATACAACGCAAAATGTTTATATCGAATAGAAAATTGGTTCGGCACATTTATTACAAAGAATCTACTGACGAAATGAAACAACAAATACATTAGAACTAAGACGCAAAATACATATATCGAATCGAAAATTGATTTGGCGCTTAACTTAGGGATAATAAACAACCCAAATAAAACATAAAATGAATGAAGTATACAACACAAAATGTTTTTATCGAAATGGAAATTATAAGTTGGCGCATAATTTATGGAGAATCTACAACCCAATTAAAACATGAAATGGATGAAGTATACAACGTAAAATGTTCATATCGAATAGAAAATTGGTTCGGCGCATAAATTACAAAGAAAATATAGACCAAATGAAACAAGAAATTAATTAGAACTAAGACGCAAAATACATGTATCGAATCGAAAATTGATTTGGCGCTTAACTTAGGGATAATATACAACCAAAATAAAATATGAAATGAATGAAGTATACAACACAAAATGTTTTTAACGAAATGAAAATCATAAGTTGGCGCATAATTTATGGAGAATCTACAACCCAATTAAAACATGAAATGGATGAAGTATACAACGCAAAATGTTTATATCGAATAGAAAATTTGTTCGGCGCATAAATTACAAAGAATCTACTAACGAAATGAAACAACAAATACATTAGAACTAAGACGCAAAATACATATATCGAATCGAAAATTGATTTGGCGCTTAAGTTAGGGATAATATACAACCCAAATGAAATATGAAATGAATGAAGTATACAACGCAAAATGTTTTTATCGAAATGAAAATTATGAGTTGGCGCGTAATTTGTGGAGAATCTACAAGCTAAATAAAACATGAAATGGATGAAGTATACAACGCAAAATGTTTTTATCGAATAGAATATTGGTTCGGCGCATAAATTACAAAGAATATATAGACCGAATGAAACAACAAATTAGAAATAAAAGACGCAAAATACATATATCGAATAGAAAATTGATATGGCGCATAAATTACAAAGAATCTACTGACCAAATGAAACAACAAATACATTAGAACTAAGACGCAAAATACATATATCGAATCGAAAATTGATTTGGCGCTTAACTTAGGGATAATATACAACCCAAATAAAACATAATGAAGTATACAACACAAAATGTTTTTATCGGAATGAAAAATTATAAGTTGGCGGCTTGGCGCGTAATTAATGGAGAATCTACGACTCAAATAAAACATCAAATGAATGAAGTATACAACGCAAAATGTTTTTATCGAATAGAATATTGGTTCGGCGCATAAATTACAAAGAATATATAGACCGAATGAAACAACAAATTAGAAATATAAGACGCAAAATACATAGATCGAATATAAACTTGGTTCGGCGCATAAATTACAAAGAATCTACTGACCAAATGAAACAACAAATACATTAGAACTAAGACGCAAAAAACATAAATCAAATCGAAAATTGATTTAGCGCTTAACTTAGGGATAATATACAACCTAAATAAAATATGAAATGAATGAAGTATACAACACATAATGTTTTTATCGAAATGAAAATCATAAGTTGGCGCATAATTTATGGAGAATCTACAACCCAATTAAAACATGAAATGGATGAAGTATACAATGCAAAATGTTTATATCGAATAGAAAATTGTTTCGGCGCATAAATTACAAAGAATATATAGACCAAATGAAACAACAAATACATTAGAACTGCAAGACGCAAAATACATATATCGAATCGAAAATTGATTTGGCGCTTAAGTTAGGGATAATATACAACCCAAATGAAATATGAAATGAATGAAGTATACAACGCAAAATGTTTTTATCGAAATGAAAATTATGAGTTGGCACGTAATTTATGAAGAATCTACAAGCTAAATAAAACATGAAATGGATGAAGTATACAACGCAAAATGTTTTTATCGAATAGAATATTGGTTCGGCGCATAAATTACAAAGAATATATAGACCGAATGAAACAACAAATTAGAACTATAAGACGCAAAATACATATATCGAATAGAAAATTGGTTCGGCGCATAAATTACAAAGAATCTACTGACCAAATGAAACAACAAATACATTAGAACTAAGACGCAAGATACATATATCAAATCGAAAATTGATTTGGCGCTTAACTTGGGGATAATATACAATCCAAATAAAACATAATGAAGTATATAACACCAAATGTTTTTATCGAAATGAAAAATTATAAGTTGGCGGCTTGGCGCGTAATTAATGGAGAATCTACGACTCAAATAAAACATCAAATGAATGAAGTATACAACGCAAAATGTTTATATCGAATAGAATATCGGATCGGCGCATAAATTACAAACAATCTATACAGACCAAATGAAACAACAAATAAATTAGAACTAAGACGCAAAAAAAATAAATCGAATCGAAAATTGATTTAGCGCTTAACTTAGGGATAATATACAACTCAAATAAAATATGAAATGAATTAAGTATACAACGCAAAATGTTTTTATGGAAATGAAAATTATAAGTTGGCGCGTAATTTATGGAGAATCTACAACCCAACTAAAACATGAAATGGATGAAGTATACAACGCAAAATGTTTAAATCGAATAGAAAATTGGTTCGGCGCATGAATTACAAAGAATCTACTGACCAAATGAAACAACAAATAAATTAGAACTAAGACGCAAAATACATATATCGAATAGAAAATTGGTTCGGCCCATAAATTACAAAGAATCTACAGACCAAATTAAACAACAAATAAATTAGAAATAAGACGCAAGATACATATATCGAATCGAAAATTGATTTGGCGCTTAACTTAGGGATAATATACAAATCTAAATAAAACATAATGAAGTATACAACACCAAATGTTTTTATCGAAATGAAAAATTATAAGTTGGCGGCTTGGCGCGTAATTAATGGAGAATCTACGACTCAAATAAAACATCAAATGAATGAAGTATACAACGCAAAATGTTTATATCGAATAGAATATTGGATCGGCGCATAAATTACAAACAATCTACAGACCAAATGAAACAACAAATAAATTAGAACTAAGACGCAAAATACATAAATCGAATCGAAAATTGATTTGGCGCTTAACTTAGGGATAATATACAACCCAAATAAAATATGAAATGAATGAAGTATACGACGCAAAATGTTTTTATCGAAATGGAAATTATAAGTTGGTGCATAATTTATGGAGAATCTACAACCCAGTTAAAATATGAAATGGATGAAATATACAACGCAAAATGTTTATATCGAATAGAAAATTTGTTCGGCGCATAAATTACAAAGAACATATAGACCAAATGAAACAACAAATTAATTCGAACTGTAAGACGCAAAATGCATATATGGGATCGAAAATTGATTTGGCGCTTAACTTAGGGATAATATACAACTCAAATAAAATATTAAATGAATGAAGTATACAACGCAAAATGTTTTTATGGAAATGAAAATTATAAGTTGGCGCGTAATTTATGGAGAATCTACAACCCAACTAAAACATGAAATGGATGAAGTATACAACGCAAAATGTTTAAATGGAATAGAAAATTGGTTCGGCGCATGAATTACAAAGAATCTTCTGACCAAATGAAACCAGTGGCGGATCCAGGGGGGGGGGGGGGGCAATCCCGGCCCGTGCCCCCCCCCCCCTTTGAGGGAAAACAATGCAATGTGCCCCCCCCCCCCTATTTGCGATTGTGCCCCCCCCCCCTTTTCGAGCCGAAAACCTTTTTTTTTTTTTTTTTTTTTTTTTTTTTTTTGCTTGTCAGAGAATTATGGAGGGGAACTGGACCCCAGAACCCCCCCCCCCCCCCCCCACTGAGCGACTTTTGGAGGGCTGGCGAGAGACCAAAAAAATATGGGTCTTCCTCCAAGCAGTTTCCCAAAGTTGACAATCCTGCATTTGTGTGCCCCCCCCCCCCCCTTATACGAAATCCTGGATCCGCCCCTGAATGAAACAACAAATAAATTAGAACTAAGACGCAAAATACATATATCGAATAGAAAATTGGTTCGGCCCATAAATTACAAAGAATCTACAGACCAAATGAAACAACAAATAAATTTAAATTAGAACTAAGACGCAAAATACATAAATCGAATCGAAAATTGATTTGGCGCTTAACTTAGGGATAATATACAACCCAAATAAAATATGAAATGAATGAAGTCTACAACGCAAAATGTTTTTATCGAAATGAACATTATAAGTTGGCGGCTTGGCGCGTAATTTTTTTGAGAATCTACAACCCAAATAAAACATCAAATGGATGAAGTATACAACGCAAACTGTTTATATCGAATAGAAAATTGGATTCGGCGAATAAAGTACGAAGAATCTACCGACCAAATGAAACAAACAAACTAGAACTAAGACGCAAAATACATATATGGAATCGAAAATTGATTTGGCGCTTAAATTAGGGATTTTACAACCCAAATGCAATATGAAATGAATGAAGTATACAACGCAAAATGTTTTTTTATCGATTGGTAATTGATTTGGCGCGTAAATTATGGATAATAATTATACAACCCAAATAAAACATCAAATGGATGAAGTATACAACGCAAAATGTTTATATCGAATAGAAAATTGGTTAGGCGCATAAATTACAAACAATCTACAGACCAAATTGAAGACAAATAAATTAGAACTAAGTCGCAAAATATATTTATCGAATCGAAAATGGAAAATGAAGACGTTCTTGAATCAATATATCGTTAGGAGAGCTATCGTGATCGATCAACTAGTCTTTGCTCAAGTCTTATTTATATTAATTTTGGGGGGTATTTTATTTTCAAAAATCAATATCTCCTGTATGCTGTCACCTTTGAATGTCGTGTTAAGTTTTCTGGGGTTGATTTTGTGTAAGTTAACCATACACAAATTATTTTTTCAGGCCTCAGGTACCCTAAAAAAAAACAAGAATTACTACTTTAAAAACTTTCTTCACATAACCCGAGATTCACATAGTTCAAGCAAATATTCATTTACAAAATATGGCCTACTTTCCGAGCAGGAAAATTATATTGATTACTGATATAGACATCGGTTTTAAGGTATATTATACTTACGCTCAAATCCTACTGATTTCAATGCTGTCGATAGGGCTTTGTGCTTTTCCTTCTGTTCCAGCTTACTAATTCCATCTCTCCATCTACACATCACTTCCAACCGTTTCCCCTCATCAGCAAGATCACCTGAAGTACAGGTGATGTGAAGAGCCTTGCAGAGCTGTATCATCTGTGATAGAGGGACCAGCTTGACAATCTGTTCGACCTGCATTTCAGTGGGCCACTTCTCGTTAGACGCTTCGAGAGAATCTTGGAGAAACAATATATATTTCATAGACGAAACGGATTAAGAAATGTTAACAATCGTACTCATTTTTTAGGAACATAAACATAATAAACATAATATGGGAACTGAAATGTGTTTAACATACTTCGATTCCTATGATCTTCATTTGTTTTATCTTATTTCTTAGTTTAAACATATGTTGTTAATGCCTAGGTAAACCATAGTGAAGAAGCACATGATATTACTCAACATTTTTTTAAAATAAGAATACTTTGTTTGAGCACATCACAGTATACCCTAGTTATCCGTAGTCATACGTTTTATATACTTCACATGTATTTTCCACAAAAGGCCTGTATTATAATCGTAAGGATGTTTTTAAAACAATATATTCGGAATTTATTATTTAAACTACTTAACTATAATATTAGTCTAATGATTAGTAACGGATTCAGCCTGCAGCCATTGACATCTCCTGGTGTGGTTGTCAATAATATCTCCGGACAACGTCAATATTTTAGAAAGAGCTTTCATCTCCTAAACTTAAAAACGTGAATTACTATTGAATCCCTTTACTTAACATGATATTCAATGAATTTAAGCGAATATCTACAAAACATGGCCTACTTTTCCAATTAGGGGGAAATGATATTGATTACTGATGTAGATATCCATTTTCATTGGCTATTTACTCACGCTCAAAATTTATTGATTTCAAGGCTGTCGATAGTTCTTTATGTATCTTTTTCTGATCAAGTTCACTCATTTCATCTCTCCATCTACACATCACTTTCAACCGTTTCTTCTCATCTGCAAGATCATCTGGAGTATAGGTGATGTGAAGAGCCTTGCAAAGCCGTATCATCTCTGGTGGAGCAACCAACTGGACAATCTGCTCGAGTTTCATTGTAGTTGGCCATTTTTCGTCAGACGATTCTAGTGCATTTTCAGGAACAAGTCAATTCATATATAAAAAAAGTTCTTCAACTCATAATTATTCAAACATTCTACAACATGTTCAAATAATACAGTGTATTATGAATGGTAGGAATGCTCCCTAAAGAGTGGCGATGGCGCACACTTGTGTACAGGCTTGAAATGCAATGACAAGGTGCAATAATAAATAACATTGCAAAGGGCACTAAAGTATTCACTTCATGCGCTATATAAATGTAATATATCATTATTGGTTCTAGGACACCTACCCCCTGGACAACCACCCCCCGGATAACCACCCCTAGGATAACCACCCTCTAGGACAACTACCCCCTAGGGCAATCACCCTCTAGGACGAACTACCCCCCGGGACAATTACCCTCTAGGATGATTATCCTAGTAATCATCCTAGAGGGTAATTGTCCCGGGGGTAGTCGTCCTAGGGGGTGGTTGCCCTAGGGGGTAGTTGTCCTAGGGCGTAGTTGTCCTAGAGAGTGGTTATCCTAGGGGTGGTTATCCGGGGGGTGGTTATCCGGGGGGTGGTTGTCCAGGGAGTAGGTGTCCGGATACGAATTATTATTAGGTGGTCTGTCGGTATCGACAGACCACCTTTTAATTTCGTCAGAATTTTCTTTATTTATTCTTTATTCTCTATTTGTATCTCCCACCCCCCCCCCCCTTTCTTGTGTCCATGATTCCTCAAAATCTGCTTAGTCAATTTTCTGCAAATTTTTTGTCAGTCATCAGGTCCCATAGGATCAAGTTCGGGCATCTTTTTCAAGATCGTCAGGTCATCGTCACGTCATCCAGGCGCCATTTTGTGAAATCACATTATCGATCATATCTTCATAACGAGTCATAAAAAAAAGAACCCTATTTGACACTCATGAACAAGGGTCAACATAGAATTTTAACAAAATCTGCGCGCGCATGATGACGCGCACGTACGCGCGCGTCAAAATTAAAAAATGCTCAAAATCACTTTTTAATCAAATTAGAGTACGGTTCAAGACATTTTAAGCATTTTAAAATTTTCCGTGCGTGCGCGTCCGCGTGTGCGTTATGCGCGCGCAGCGCGTACTGAACGTAAAAACGTCATATATTCGCATGGTTTGTATTCCTGACACTATTCTTGACAATTTCCAACTATTTACAGTTATTCTCGACATTCTATAATGCCACAGGCGCGCGTCAAACTTTAAAATTCATGCGCGCGTCAATGAGCAATATAATGTAAAAAGTGGTAAAAACATGCCTATATGGAATCCGCCATAACTTGTCAGAATGCCTAGATACCCCCAAATTTTATCACACATTCCGAAAGCCTGTGAGTTGTAGATTTGAATTCATGTATAATTTTGTCCAATCGTATGTTCTGACATCATTTTTGCCTATGAACTAAAAAAAAAAATGATTTTGAAAAAATGACGTCATTATTTTTGTATTTATTTGATAATATTTCAGTAATAGGTTGTCGATTTTCATCCAAATTTTGATATGTTGTAGCTGAGACATTTCTCTACAAGATCAGTTTCACTTTTTTCCATTTTTCATTTTGACAAAGGCATCGTGGCGTATTTTTTTGCGATTAAAAGAGGAATGTCAATTTTATACATTTTGCGTGTATTCTCTATGGGACATGACTTTTTCTCAAATCTTGATTCTTCATTCCAGTCTTCTTTGAGCAGTATCTCTGTTATTTCTGCTCGATTTTCTTTCAAATTTGAGTATGTTATAGCTGAAACTAAAAACTTTCACAAGCTTCCTCCAATTTTTGATCAGATGTCGGGATCATGCACATTTCTTAACTACAAAATGCCATTTGAGAATCCCGTTTTCGCTTACGTGTTATCTATATTGGAAAATTGTTGGTCTATTGGTAAAGCACTTGCCTCCCATCCCGCTGACCAAGGTTCGAACGCCGGTGGGTCCATTTTCCCCCATTTTTTTTTCTTCTTTTTGCCTTTCATTTTACCATCTGCTTCGACTACTATAACATATACAATC
The DNA here is from genome assembly GCA_025618425.1 of Heliocidaris tuberculata. Classification (NCBI taxonomy): domain Eukaryota; kingdom Metazoa; phylum Echinodermata; class Echinoidea; order Camarodonta; family Echinometridae; genus Heliocidaris; species Heliocidaris tuberculata. The sequence continues at coordinate 151,304 of CM046833.1, read as the reverse complement.
ACAAACAATGTAATAAAGTTTTTAATTTTGAGTGTTATGTCTATTGGAAAGTAGTGTAAAGTAGTTTGTGTACAACCCTATGCGAAATATGAATGCCTGTCGTTTATTAAACCTATGGGTTAATCTCCCATGTATAATGCAATATGAAATTGTCCGATTTTCTTTGACGCAAGTCTCCATCCATTGTCAACATTATCAGGATTATTATCTTGCACAAATATTATGCCATCTTACAAAGCAATTTGCCAGTGAGCAGACAGACCACCTAATTCGTCTTCAGTGACGAATTAAAGTTCTAGTTATTATTATTATTATTATTATTATTATTATTATTATTATTATTATTACTATACTACTACTACTACTACCACCACTACTACTACTACTACTACTACTACTACTACTACTACTACTACTACTACTACTACTACTACTATTATTATTATTATTATTACAAACTAATTGAAAGTTAAGATGAAACAAATATTAATACAAAGGAGAAGGAGCGCTCGTTAAAATGATTTGTGTCTGGTAAGCCCTAATGCACAAATACAGATAAAATATGAATATAAGAAGAGAAGAGAGGAGCCGACAAAGAGAGGGAAGAAAGAGATGAGGAACTAACGAGGGAGGAAGAGGACTGCTACATGATAGAGATGGAGCTCTTAAAAGAAATGCATACCAATACAATTGCAAGATTTTGAGCAAAGATTATCTTACAAACTTTTTTTTATGGAATGATACTGGATATGGTTCGGGGAATAATCATTGGACGTAAAATCAAGTAAAGGCACTGTGAAGGTTCAGCTCTAGCTAGCAGGTAATCTTGATGATATCAATATTTTGATATTTATTTTCCTCCTGTTGTATACTGGTAGGGTGGGGGGGGGGGTCGGTACATAGCACAAACACTTTCTATATAATTAGTTAATATAATTTTCAAGAATAACATTTGAGGAGCATTATTATTTTATTCATGATTTTGCAAGGGGTGACGTTACCACTGCAACATGACTATTAGGCCGTCGTTATTAAATATCACTTAAATATAAAATTGTGAATTGTTTAAACTTTCACACCGGAAAAAAATATTAAAACCTGCAAGGTAAATGAATAAATATAATTACATCTACATTTGCTCATTAGGCGTCTTATGTCTGTGCAAAGATTCCTAATTGTTTTAATGTCCCTCTTTGTAACGTTACTAACCGAATTTATACGCCGCCATACCTTCAATCAAAGCCCAAATTATCATATCTTTACACAAGTTAAACGGCTACACAAGAATTACCCCTGGTGTAATTACAGAGATTGAAAATGCATAAGTTTTCTTATAATCAGGCACGAAAGGGGAAATTTCCCTTGAAAATGTAACGTTACCAATTATGGAATTGCCCCCAAAGGCCATGAGGTAATTTGGGTTCTTCTAGACAATTTATCTGCGTTCGACACAATACGCCATGACACCATCTTGGAACGGATGTCACTTTGGTTGGGGGTCCTAGACCGTTCACTGGACTGGTTTCGCACATATCTAACATCTGGTACTCAAAATGTCTTGATCAATGGTGTGCAGTCATCAGATTACACACCAACGCAACCGGACCCTTAGTAATTACAATGTATACATCACCTCTAGAAAATATTATTTAAATTTGATTCCTATCATGCTATGGTTTGTCTAAAATGTTCTTTTTGATACTCAAATTTAAATATATCATGTAAGTCATCTTTTAATGAAGAAGTGTTGAGTTTTATCAAGGAAATTAAAGAGTGGGCAAGGTTGAATGGCCTAAAGTTGAATAGTAATAAAAAACAAAAACAAAAACAAACAAAAACAAAAACAAAACAAAAACAAAACATACACACACAGAATTTCTGCATATCAAATCTTGACTTCGATGTCATGTGCCTTTGCGGCCTTTTGAAATCGATGGTGTAGAGGTTGCCCCGTCAAGAAAGCGAGAAACCTCGGTGTTCTATTTGATGCACAGTTATATCAGTTCTAAAGGCCGTTCTGCATCATTTCCATTGCATAAAATTGGCAAAATTCGACCATATACTTTTTAACATTCATATTAAAATTTGACCATGTATTGACAAAGAAACCACTGAAAAATTATTGCATGCATTTGTCATGTGTAACCTAGACTATTGCAATAGTCTATTATATGGAGTACCTGATGTATGACTCCTAGATATACGACAAATGCTCCGCGGAAATTGCTCCTGCGATAATTGCTCCGACGTCAATTGCTCCTGCGATAATTGCTCCGACGATTATGCTCCGTCGATAAAAATAAATATGCGACAATTGCTCCCCGACAATAAACTCGGTAGATAGAAATGAATATGCGACATTTTCTCCTCGACATGGGTATAGTAGTACCAACGGCAAGTTTTTAAAGGGGGAGGACACAGCCACAAGCCCCCCCCCCCCCCCCCCTCAACGTACATAGGCCTTTGGAGGTTTTTATTTTGATTGTTTTTTGTTTGTTTGTTTGTTTTTGTTTTTTTACTTTATCATAGTATATGTATTTGCTTTCGCTGCCATACGCTAGACGTTTGCTCTGATTCTTGTCTTTTTTTTAATTTTTAATATATATATATTTATATATAGTTTTGGTCTTAATAAGCCGACACCAGCTCAGCACGGCAGGAGCCGGTGGTCTGGTTCCAGGAACAATTATGACCAGCTTATAGAGAGAAAAAAGAAACCTGTACAGTTTAGTCAATATTTGTTTGTTTTTATTTGCAAGGCCTTTGCCGATTCCACGTTGAGGGAGACCCGGGAGCAACACTTAATACCCCGCTTGACCAGTTTAATAAGTTGGACTTGGCAACCCAGAATGATTGTCGCACTTTGATAATACTGGGATATATTATCTTTTCATATATATATATATATATATATATATATATATATATATATATATCTATATATATTATATATTATATACATTATCTCTCTAAACAAAAATGAGTGAATTTTCACTCGATTTTCACTCCCCTGGGTAGTGACGTCAGTGATCACTCATTATGGAGTGAATATAGAGTGAACAGAAATTTCACCCCCAAAGAATGAAAAAAGACGAACATATTTCCACCAAAATTTCACTCCTTTTTCACTCTTAATGCATTTCACTCCTCTTTCAGCAGATTTTCACTCTTGAATATCAGACTTTCACTCTCAATAAGCAGGAACAACCAATTATTCGGTCCAACAATTCACTGGTTGCTAAATATTTAGTGCTGTTGTATGTGTTAGTCTTCATTCAGGCTAATATGCATACCTTTATTTGATATGTATATTTGTGAATGCCCAATGTCCATTTGAACAGAGACAATCAAAACATTGCATTAAAAATTTTGAAACAGCTGGATTACAGACTAAAATCATATACAACATTTGGGAAATATTTGCAAATACAGAACTGTACAGAACCAATAGGCTGTAACTGAATAAGCTCACACCTCTGTCACATGGATATACATGTAACTCATTCGATCTTGGCACAATATGACAATACATTGATGGATCAAGCAATTACTCGAAGGGTTAAGCTGTTTCTTTTAAAGAAAAGTCTTTAGTTCTGTTTGTTGGTGGTTTTTTTTTTCATATTTAATATTCAACATTTTTAATTCCATTAAAATCAGTTTGAAAATTGCAATACAATCAAATAAACATTAAACTGACTTCAATCCATCATCAGCTACCATTAACAACCATTTTGAAGAGGCCAATAGCAATCTCAAACTATTCCTTGCTTCCTTCCTTGTGTCAGTTTTACTTGTCAAATCTAATTCACATCAGCTCCTACTTTATCAAAACGTTAAGAGATAAATGTGATTTCAACTAATCCCTACTTCATTTCCTATATAAATTGTAATACTTCAAAATATAAGAAGTCCATCAGCTCCTGTTTATAAAAAAAATGGGAACTTTTAAAATTCAGTTGTTTAATACAAATGAAGAGCTGACATGCAAAAGGGACTAAATCCATTTTTTATCATTTGGCAGTTTTTTGCATGCTTACATAGACATTCACCATGTGCATCAAACTGACTATAGTCCAACTCCCAAAAGTTTCAGGAAGTTTATTAACAATGGACATGAAATTCATGTTTTCATTCAAAAGGGCCTAAATCCAAAACACTTTTCATGCAAAAGGGACTAAATCCACTTTAGCTAATTCTTCGTGAATCAAGGTTTTTTGTTTCACACCATTCTATGTTTCCATTCAAGAAGTTCTTCTACTATGTTTAAGAGTCATCAATATAGGTAACAAAAATGACAATTAAAAAATCCTGCAGATGTCTTAAATTTTATATAATTTTCTATATTAATTATTTTTTGGGATTTAGTCCCTTTTGCATGAAAAGTTGGATTTAGTCCCTTTTGCATGAAAAGTCCTGAGGGGTAATAGCTGTACACAAGGTTTATCATGAACATGAAACTACCTCTCTTATCCCCTACCCTTCCTATTGTCAGTCTATCTCTTTAAATGGTTTATTGGACTGTTGGAACCTCTGCCCGATATAGCAACAACTTGAAATTGATTGGAATTTGAGCCCCAGTAGCAGTTAATGCCCGAGTGAGGTCGTTCATTGCTAGTCCCTTGTCGACTTTCACAGCTCTGTCCATATAACCAGAAAGTAGCTTGCCCTACATAGCAACAACCTTTTACCTTCCCTTTCCCATCACAACCTTCATTCTTCATTACTATCATCAGCATTATCGTCATCACCGTCATCATAATCATGATCATCATAATCATTATCATCATCATAATCATCCTCGTAATCAATTTAATTATCTTTGATGTTTTAGGAATTAATGATCCCATAACAGTTAACATACATGTAGTTGATGCAATAATAAAACTGTAAGCATCAGCTTAATCATTTTCAACTTCAAACTCTCTTCAAATCGCTTTCACCTGTACATCAAAATACAATGATCAACATAATAGCATGTACAAACAAAAATAAATCATACAAGAGACAATTAAGTGCAAATTTCATTATCATTTTTTCAACTCAAATAACTTTAACACTTTTTGGCAAGAAAAATGTACAAATTACAAATTTTTTTTTCTTTTTTCAATCAGAAGGCATGAACATAAACAGTAATGAAGAATGAAGGTTGTGATGGGAAAGGGAAGGTAAAAGGTTGTTGCTATGTGGAGTACTTAACCACTAATTAGCTAATAATGCTAAAACTGAGGTGATATTTGGTTTAAAACTTGCTTGAATTAGAAGAGGGTGATAGTACCTACATGATATTAAAAAAAATGTTTTTTGCCCATTTTGACCATGTAACCCAAATTACACCACCTCATGACATGCGACCCTGTACAAAAGTGAATGGGAAAAACTGTGTCAGGAAAAGCGTGTCACGGTGTCAGTAAAAAAAATATCCCAGTAAATGGGAACACCCATTGCGGTTGCTGGCCTATTGAATAATGCCTCTCCTTTACAACTGCGTACTTGTAAGAAGCACGTGGAATGCTCTCAGTTGTGGGGTAAGAGCATCTCCCGAGCATTGATACACCACACTTGCAAAGAATGAAAAAAACAAAGTATGTAGGCAAGGGGGGTAGTGGACGTCAAAGACATAAAAGGCCTTGAAAAGCCGATCAAACGCTAACACAACATTCTCCCCAGCTGGCACACACTTGTTGTCCAGGACCAGGAAGAACTGCTCTGGCCGAACCTCTGGGCCAAGACACAGGAGGAATGGCTGGGTGAGTTTAGCTGGTTTCCTTGCAGTGTATGCAGCAACATCTGTTCCAGCCTGTCAATGAGAGGAAATACATTAGTGGGTATAATCAAGTTCAAGTTCATTTTATTTGTCCCAGAAGGGAAAGTTGCTCTGTTCACAAATTAAAAAACACCATATATAAATAAATGGTTCCATGACAAGTACATAAATACACAAATTATATAATTGCAAATTATTGTAATATACATAAATATACAAACTATTGATATTGACCCTAGAGGCCCATACAAATTGACAAAATAATTACATAATCAAATGAATAATAGTCGAGATTTAATATCACAGCTCATTCCCTGGCCGAGGACTGTTTACATACGATTAGCATTCCAATTGCCAACACTTTTATTTGTCAAAATAACAGAATATTTCTAGTTTGGAATTACAGAAAAGAAAAAAATATAAAACAAACACAATGGCCGGAATTCACAAAGGAGGTTTAAATCTAAACCATGGATTATTTAAATTTTGTGGTATAAGTACGCTTGATTTTGCGCATGCACTTACAATGGTCCAATGATCCCTGGTGACAATGACAATGACAATGACAATGACAATGACAATGATTTTATTTCCCATGTCACCCCTTCCAGGGTATTGGAGAAACAATAATTCACAATCAGTTTGTATACACAAGAACAACTATATACAAATATATACAATATTTACAGTATGTCTGCGTAAAAAAAAAAAAAAAAAAAAAAAAAAAAAAAAAAAAAACACACACAACTACAACAAGCGTACAATATTATGCACTGATTTGCACAGACACTTATTCCGTAACGTGGGTGTAATGGAAACTAGAATATTGCCTGGCTATAACAAACAATGTACATGTATAAAATTAATTAAATAAAAGGTAAGAAGCAATGAAACAAAGCTAAACTACAACAAAACAACCCAAAATGTAGTAGGTGCACCTATCAGTATATACATTGTATAAACATATTTGAATATTATATATTGTACAATATCTAAGCATGGAGGGACATTATCCCCTGACAGAATTTCGCTAGATTAGTTAAAACCTTCATATCTTTAGAATTAAACAATTGCTCCATTTTCAATGAACTTGGTCTGTTTCGGAAGCACGGTTTTACAAATCTCTTTCTCATAGCATCTGTTGCCGAGCATTCAAAAATATAATGAAATTCATCCCCAATCTTATTTTGCCTACACAACGTACAAATTCTGTCTTTTCTTGCAATATTAACATATCTACCAGTTTCAACAGGAAGTTTATGATTCGAGACGAAATTTCGACAAATGAACTCTATTTGAAAAAGGTAATTTGATAAGGTAGTTTTCAAGACCAACATTGTTCTTAAAAATTCTATAATTAGTGCAATACGTACTTTCATGGATATTACTTCTCCAATTTTGCGAATAAATGTCTCTTAATCTCAATCTAATCGCTGAACTAAACCATGAATAAGAAACATTTCTGTTGTCATAAAATATATTAGACATACCAATCTCGTGGAGACTACGTTCAATATATAATAACCATGGGGAAGAATAAATAGCTTTGTCATGTAAAAGTTTCAAAATATTACAAACTGTATTTGCTAATTTAGCCTCTTTACCATTAACAGTTCGGAACCAAAACTTTAGCATTCGTTCCTTAATATTTAAAGACATTTCCATCCTTCCAAGTTCTCCAACAGCCATGCCATTGTGTGTGTTCTTCCGTAGTCGTAAAACCTGTTTACAGAACTGGGTTTGCAACAGTTCTATCTGAGAAATATTTCCATGTCCCCAAATTTCACTTCCGTACAGAAGAATTGGCACGACAAGACGGTCGAAAAGTTCAACTTGAATATCCAACGGCAACCTCAGTTGCCTTGATTTTATAATCAAACTGTACATTGCTCTTTTTGCTTGATTATATTGTTTATTAATAGCTCTCTTAAACTTATTATTGTAAGAAAATATCACACCCAAGTACGTATATTCCTCTACAACTTCTACTATGTCATTATTAAACTTAAACTGCGCATATTTTCGAACTTTTCCTCTCGAAAAAATAACTACTTTTGTTTTACTAATGTTAACCTCTAGTGACCACAAGTTACAATAAACGCTAACAGCATCAAGAGCTGCTTGCAATTCATTCTCATTTTTCGCAAGTAGGATGGTATCATCTGCATACAATACTGAGAAAAGTTTCAAGTATATATCCTTCCGAGAGCAATGAATTGTCAATTTTAGTAGGTAATAAATCAATACCATCATATTTTTCTCTCACGAAAGATACAAAATCATTAATGTATAACGAGAAAAGTAATGGAGATAGGTTTTCGCCCTGCCTTACACCAATTTTACAATCAAAATATTCCGATTTCTCTGAATGTTTAATAACTCGAGATTTTAAATTTGCGTACATGCTTTTAATTATATTGAAGAGTTTCCCACTTATTCCACTTTGTGAAAGCTTAAACCACAATGAAGTCCTATCTATAGAATCAAAGGCCTTCTTATAATCAATGAATGCACAATAAACTCTTTTCTTTTGAGATAGGTATAAATCTAAAAGAGAGTGTAAAACAAAGACATGGTCACTGGTCGAATAATTTTCTCTATATCCTGCTTGTTCCTCTCCAATTATATTATTATTATCTAAAAAGTAGTTTAATCTTTCATTAACTATCGATGTAAATAATTTACCAATACAGCTGAGCAAGGTAATTCCTCTATAATTATTAGGGTCTTTCGGTGACCCCTTTTTCTTGTATATTGGACATATAAGCCCAAGGGTCCAATCTGTTGGAATAATACCTGAATCAAATATTAAACAGCTTGGTGAGTAAACTGATCAATTGCCTAGGACTACATTTCAAACACTCATTTAATATCAGATCGACTCCAGACGCTTTGTTGCATTTCAATTTGGTAATTTGATTAATAACTTCTTCTTCACAAATAGGTTGATCGAATTCCCCAAAATGTAACAAATAATCATTGTTATGGTTTCCTAACAAATTACATCTTTGTGAAAGTAATCTATTGGTATCATTTAATTCCTGGAAATGAGTTCTAAATTCATCAATATCGACAGGACAATAATTTCCCCCCTTTTTCTTCACGTTAAGAATATTCCAATACTGTTTGGGGTCTTTCGTTTTTAAGTCACGCAAATTTTTATGAAGATTATTAAAATAGACCGAACGCGCCTTATTCACAGTTTTCTTGTATAAACGTTTCACGTTTTCAAATTCTTCTGGTAATGAAAGCGTGTGCATGGCAAAATGCGCTAATTTTACGCTTGTTGCCATGGTTTCGACCATGGACTAACGCAGGTTTAGGTAAATTAATTTGCTTAAACCTGCGTTAGTCCATGGTCGAAACCATGGCAACAAGTGTAAAATTAGCGCATTTTGCCAAGCACACGCGTTCATTACCAGGGATCATTGGACCTTTCTAAGTGCATGCGCTAAATCAAGCGTACTTATACCACAAAATTTAAATAATCCATGGTTTAAATTTAAACCTCCTTTGTGAATTCCGGCCAATAAGATTCATAAGTATTGAGTTATGCTTGAAAATCCTTCTTTTGTGGGGGGGGGGGGGGGGGGGGAGCAGAGTAAAATGAAAGGAGAGTAAAGTTTTCTTCAGAGCACACATGTATAACATTTCGGGGAAATTAGATAATTTAAAGAATATGTGCCATTTGCTTACTGGTTCATGTTGGAACAGGTACCCAACAGCAGCAGCCCGGGATTCTGCACACGTCTTCCTCCCACCTTTCCGACCGGTGAACGCATTAGAGGAATGAAGCAAGTAGCTCAGTATGTGGAAGGCACACAGGTCGGCTGTATAATGCAGAACATACCATCAATTTCTAACTGAGTTTAAACATGCAAGTAGGTCATAATGGGAGGGTATGCTAGCAAGTGTCAGAGAGTGCATACTACAACTTCTTTAAAGCACTGACATGTTTAACAATAAGCTGTCTAATAATTACTGATGTCTTTTTGTGTGTGTGTGTGTTTTAAGATAAAGGTACACCAAAACAGAGTTTTGAATTTAATTACCAAGATATAAAAAGAATGTTATCTGCATGCTGCAAAACAAGCGTACATTTTCATGAAAAAACCTGGGCATGAAACTAGCTAGGAGGTATCTGAGGGCACATGATGACAAAATTTAAGAAGTGTCTATAAAGTCTTATTTTTTCTTTCAATGATGAAATGGAAGTTTTTATTGATTCCTACAGATACAAAAATTGGTGATCATGCATATAATCTTTCCTTTCAGAATGTATGATGCTAGGCACTTGGATGTGTCAATAGATCAATACGATTTACAATGGATGGTTCTGAGAGAGTTAAACAATGCCTTCAATACACTTATGTATACTGATAAAACATATTGTCAAAAAAGATCATGTACAAACATTGTATTTTAAATAGCAAACCTTACCATTTTCATGTTCAAATTTCCTGAAAATGGTGTCTGCAGTAGAGTAGTTTCTTCCCACAGCCATGATGCGTGGAAAGTATTCGTTTCTCCACTATGTGATCAAATTATCACATTTCTCGCCAAACTAGAGCTGAAATTCCAGATCAATCTGAAAGGAAAAAGAGGACATTAATAAGGACCTGGAAAAGATATTCAGTACAAGTTTTACAATTGGTTCAGGCTCTTAAAAAAAAAAAAAAAACAGAGAATTTTTTGCTGTTGCTAACCATAAGCAAAGTTTACATCAGCATAATTTGCAAGCCGAGTTTATAAATATGTATATCTTTAAATCGCCTAATATGTAAAAGTTGAATCATGACTGGGCAACAGGTGGTGCTATTAGCTTCAGCTTTACAACCGTGGGGGCACAAATATTCATTTGCATTTCAAAGTTAAATGCAAATTGCAATGTCCTGTGGATGTCATGCTGTTACACCTCTCTTTATTTTCATATTGTACAATAATAACAAACCGAGGAAATATTCTGATAGGTCCTACCAATTTGTACTGGTATGGATGCAAAGTATTGGTCAAGAAAGATGTTTAGTAGTTATTAAAGCAGGAAGAAATTAAAATTTTTACTCAAATGTAATGCCATTACCATATGGAAGTGCCCATATACCCACATTATCATTCATCAGCCCTATGTCCCTCATAATTTTGTTAACACATAGTTTAAACAAGGCGATAGCCATAATGTGTCTTGCCCTGTTTGCACACAATCATTCTAAGTAGAAACTTGCAGGTAATTTTTTTAATATTTGACCTCATCTTGAGCTTTGACCTACTTATGTGACCTTTGACCCCAAATATAATGGCGGTCCCCATGCTCAATCCACCAACCCAATTTGGTCAATATCGAACCATTTGCTGTGAAGTTTTCGCAATCGTTACGGACGGACGGACGACATGTGGATCTCTTAGTCTCGCTCCACCTCGATGGGGCTCGACAAAAACTATTTGATCAACTTACCAAACTTGGCATGTCTTGGAACCTTGGATATCTGGCCAGCACATCTGTTATGGTCAGCCCATCTTTCTTAATTTCGTCTCTTCGATGTGAATGTTTCTTTGAAGCTGGCCTTTATCATGGCTACATTATCTGGTGTTGGGTGATGATATTTCATCCACTCTACCTGCAATTTTGAATGACACATTAATTAGCAGAGTTGGGCAATCTGAGGCTGTGGCTGAAGTCTAAGGCCAAATGTGGAATTCTAAATCGTTCATTGCTGCCCGCCCCTGGTATAATTTTAGTCAATTTAGAGTCAATTTGAGATACAGCCCAGGCATGGAAAAAGCTTTACCACCATTCACACAAAATTTGCACCTATGCACTCCCGAATGAACCTAATGCCATGGCACACAAAGACTTTTTAAAGAAATTTCCTTACAAAAATTACTGTAAAGGTTTTAGAATCAAAAAGTTTTACATTGCTTTTTAAACTTATTTTGCTCAGATCACATTGTAGGGGCACAATAATTGTATGCTAAACATAATAATGTAAACAAGAAAAAAAAGCCTACAGAACTTTCAGTACCAAGCAGTAACTACCAAGAAATAATACACATTCAAAGAAAATCACAAATATAAATAATTTATCACTAGAAACTAGCAAGTTAACAGATAGCAATCGTATCAGTTTAAAGTCAACTACATATCAGGTAATTAAACAATAATACAAATAAAACTACCTCCCAGCATCTGCGATATACGAGCGCTTCGCCAAAAAAATAACAATGTTTCAATGACGTCAATAAAGGGAACAATCCTGTCCAAGCAGACGACGTCCGATAAAGAATGAACATAAGTGCAGTGCAGTTATTTCTCAAATCAAATTATAAAGAATTTAGTGTAATCAAACGTGCCCATATTTCACACCATTCTAAAATGGGAATGAAAGAGATTCTGATTACTGAAATCTTTTGTTTGTAAATATATAGGATGAGGGTTAATGAAAAATCAAAGAAACCACACTTTCAAATTGAAAAGCCCGCTGAATGATTGCAAGGACGGTATTTATCCCTCATTCAACGCCGAACGTGCAGCGGTGTATGCAGCTGTGAATGCAATGGCGTCTATTTTGTTTACAAGCAACTGATTCCTTTATTCTTGTAACGCTTCATTTTCCATCCAAATAAACCCATGCACGGGGTTCGAGTGAGGCAATATATGGATTAAACATAATCAGTAAAATCATACCTGATTTTGTTATTTGCTAAATAAATTTATGTATCTACCTATTATTGCTAGTTTGGTCCAAACTACGCTACCACCGAGAAACTAAAAGTCACATTCGCGCACGCCCCACCCCCGTATGACGCCTTCCCATAGTTACATGCGCGAGCGCACGCCCGCCATCTTCCTCTAACGAGCTGCCAGAGACAACGTTTAGGACATGTTGCTGGGCAAGGAGAGGGGACGGAGGGAGGGACATAGATACATAAATTTATTTAGCAAATAACAAAATCAGGTATGATTTTACTGATTTACTACAATAAATTAATGTATCTACCTATTATTGCTAGACTAGCACGGATAAAAATCCGGGGTGGCATGTCCCAAGGGAAGAATACTAACGGGGGTCAACGGCAGAAGATGCCGCCCTCAAAGACGAAGTTGCAAACTGCACTTCTCCTGAAGGAACGTCCTTCAGATAAAAAGAAGTGAAAGAGTTAGGAGACTGCCAAAAAGCGGCCCTCAAGATGTCTTCTAGGGCAATGCCCTGAAAAAGCGCCCAAGAAGTACTAATGCTTCTGGTATCATGCGCTCTAGGTTTGCTATCCGCGAGAAGGGCCTCTGGGCCAGTGGCCTGGATGGCCTCGACAATCCACCTAGAGATGGATTCTCTAGAAGCAGGGGAGAAAGGTTCGCGAGTAATGAGAAAAAGTTGCTCGTCCGAGCAGCAATCTTTGGTTCTGTCTAAGTACCATTTTAGCGCCCTCACCGGACACCAGACTTTGTCCTCCTTGACTGAGGAGAAGTCTGACAGGGGGCTGAGAAACACCTCAACCGATCCGGAGGAAGCCGTCTGGTTTTTGGCTACAAAGGAGGGCTTGCGGATAAGGCGAACACCTTGCCTTTCCCAACGGATATGACCAGGAGAGGTACAAAGAGCATGAAGAGAGCTTCTTCTTTGCCCTGAAGCTATGGCGATAAGAAAAATGGTCTTGACAGTCACATGATGGAGAGAAGCCTTGCTCATCGGTTCAAAAGGAGGCTTTGATAGCGCGTCCAGAACCTTAGGAAGGCTCCAAGCAGGAGACAGCTTTGGATTTGCTGGTCGTTGTAGGAAAAACGATCTCAGCAACTTAGTCAGGTAATGGGAGCTAGAAACTCCCGAGCCGTCCGGAAAGCCAACATGAATGGCAGCAATGGCAGAGCGGTATCCACGGATAGTGGAAAGAGATCTACCCTTATCAAATAAGGAGATCAGAAAATCTGCGATAGTGCCCACAGAAGCCTCACGGGGTGAAACCCCGAGGTCTTCACACCAAACTGAAAAGGCCTCCAGACGGGAGTTGTAAAGAGATCTAGTGGAATCTCTACGACTCTGGACTATAAACTGAGAGGCTCTCTCAGAGAGTCCCAAAGCTCTAGCGTCTCCCCCGATAACGGCCAAGCGGTCAAGTGAAGGACCTCGGGCTGATGATGAAGGATCCCGGACAGAGGCTGGGACACAAGGTCCGGCCTCAATGGAAGTGGAAACGGCTGTCCAGCCAGGAGGGACAGGAGTAGAGGAAACCAAGGTCTCCTCGGCCAGCGCGGGGCTACTAACAGGACCCACGCTCGATCCTCCTTGATCTTTCTCAGAACCTGAGGGATCAAAGGAAACGGAGGGAAAGCAAACCCTCGAAATTGTCCCCAATGGAGAGCGAAGGCATCGAGTGCCCAAGCCTCCGGGTCCCGTACCCGAGAACAGTACCTCGGAAGACGGTGGTTGAGAGTGGTCGCAAACAGATCGATCTCTAGCGGCGCCCAAGTAGCACGGAGAAGATCGAAAACCTCCTGATGGAGGGACCACTCGGATGGGAGACACTTGCCCCGGGACAGAACGTCTGCTATAAGATTCTCTTGTCCGGGAATGTAAGAGGCTATCGGGACAATGTTGTTTGTCCGACACCACCTCCATAACTGGGCGGTACGAGAGTTCAGGGAAATTAAACGAGTTCCACCCTGACAATTGATGTAGGCAGCAACCGTGGTGTTGTCCATAAGGATAAGCACGGAGTGCCCCACAATCGTGCGCCTGAAATGGCGGAGCGACATGAATGCCGCCAGCATTTCCAGTACATTGATATGGGGAAGAGTGTGCAGATGAGACCAATCCCCCGAAATCATCTCGTCCCCACAATGGCCGCCCCAGCCCAGAAGAGACGCATCCGTCGAGATGGACACTGACGGAAGAGGGGTGCGGAGAGGCTTGCCTCGAGCAAGAAATGTCTCGTCTGCCCAGGGGGCGAGAAGACGTCTGATCTCCCTCGGTAATGGAATCCATACTCTGAGGGAGTCTACGCTCGGCGAAAAGAACTTCAAAAGGTGCCACTGGAAGGGCCTCATCAGAAGTCTGCAGTCTGGCAGTACCTCCACTAGACTTGCGAGGTAGCCCAGAAATTGAAGCCAGCGCTTGGCCCGTACCTTGCGAGAAAGACGCAAGGACCGAGCAGCTGACGTAATCGTCCGAATTCTGTCGCGGCTGGGGCGGGCGACCTGATTCGGGATGTCTATCTCCGCACCTAAGTACACTGGGGTACGGGTGGGAGACAGCTCCGACTTCTCCCGGTTGACTCCCGGTTGACCTGAGTAGTCTGGAGCAGGAGGTGCAACTGGTCTCGGAGCACAGGCTCTGAATGTGCTACCAGGAGCCAATCGTCCAGGTAGACAAAGAGTCGGAGACCGCGATTCCTTAGGAAGGCGGCTAGAGCTGACACTACCCGGGTGAAGACGTGGGGAGCTGGTCTCAGCCCGAATGGTAGGGCACGAAACCTGAAAGTTTCGCCTTGGAAGGCGAATCCCAATAGATCCCGCGAGCGTGGATGTATCGGGATATGGAAATATGCGTCCTTCAAATCTAGCGAAATCGCCAAATCTGTCCGCTCGATTGCTGGCAGAATGGACGCTAGTGTCTCCATCCGGAAGTGTTCCGGAGGGATAAAGGTGTTGATGACCTTCATATTGAGGATCATCCTCAGCTTCCCCGAGCGTTTTGGGACCACAAAGATCGGTGAGAGACACAGATGTGGGTGGTCTCCCACCTTCTCTATAGCGCCCTTCTCCAGCAGCAATCGTATCTCGGCCGAGATATGCTGCTGATGAAGAGTGGACGGGACTGGTGGGCGGATACGGATGGCGCCGTGCGGGACAGGCTCTGTAAGTTCTATGAAGAAGCCGTCTTGCACGACTGAGAGAACGAAGCCGTCCTCGGGAATTGCTTCCCAAGCGGGAAGGAAATACCATAGTCGTCCGCCTACCTGGTGATCCACTGCTCGGGGCGCACCATCAAAAGGCCTGCTTGGGCTTGGCCGGAGCCTTGCCGCGTGCCCTATTACTCCCCTTACCTCTGGGAGAGTCCCTACCTCGAGCAGACTTGGGCTGCTGACCGGTAGGTAACGCCACGCGAGGTGGAGCCGCGCTCACCCGCTGATGGCGTGGGAGGGGGGGCACCGACGTCCTAGCCTTCAGCTTCAGCTTGGCTGACGTGGACGAAATTGCCTCGACAATTCAGCCGCCTGCTTACGGGAGTCGATCTCGCGCTGAAGAACAGCGGCGAACTGACCCCCAAACAGATGCTCCCCCGACTGGGGAATCCCCGCCAAGAGGGAGGGGATATCCCTCTCCAGAACCCCTAAGGACGAGGGAGCAATCTCTCTCCTAGAGTTCGTGGCCTGGACGGCTGCAGCAGTCAGCTGCGACCACAGAGATCCTGTCAAAACAAGCAGGATCTCATCTAAAACCAAGCCGTCAGACTCGGAAACCTGAAGTTCCCGAGACCTGACGCTGAGGCTGATTAAAAAGCCCAGGTAGGCCGTGAGCCGCAGGCCAGATCTGGCATGGGTCTCAAAGTCACGTGCCTGCCTATCCTTGGCTGTGTAACTCCTACTCTGGAAGTTCACGCCAAGTCTCGCCCCGACATGCCCGATGTCAGGCGAGAATTTCTTCGGTTGGAAAAAGCAACTGAATCTTGGGGTCGGAAAGCGTATTTTTTGGCAAAGGGACGCTTCCTACCAATTGAAGCCTCAGGCAGCGACGACTGTTCAGCTATGCTCTCATAGGCAGTCTTGAAATCGTCAGTAAGGGGTATCCCCGATGAAGGGGCCCTTTGCCTGAAGAGAAGAGAAGCCTGAGCCGAGTCCGGCTGGGGCGGCGGGAAAGTCTCAGGTAAGTATCTCTCCAAAAGAGCCTGCGCGTCAGCTGCCAAACCACGAGGGGGTTGGGGGACCACACTGGCTTGTGACTCGGAATCAGAGTCAACATCAGGGTCGGCTATGTGGGAAACCTGGCCCCAGGGGGGCGGATGCATCCACGAGCCTTAAGTCTCCTCACCGGGAGGGGCGCCAAGCGCCGCCGGAGTAGGAGCAGCTCTGGCCGGGCGGCTCTGGGCCTGCCGGGATCAAGCATGACCCTCAAGGGGCCAGTCATGACCGGATAGTATTGATCTGTCATGAGCAAGAGGCTTTTGACAGCCTGGAACCTGTAAATTAGGACCGGATATCGGCAAACCGGGGCCGGATACCGACAAACCGAGACCAGAAACCGGTAACTCGGGGTCGGATCTCGTCGAACTGGAACCGGGTATAACCGGGTCAAGGTTCGGATCACCCAAGTCCACGGACTGGTCAGTGTCCGAGGGGGGGGGGGGGGGGTCCGTGCCACCCACGGTCGGCTGGGAGGTAGCGGGTAACCACCCGCTCTTCTCCACAACTATCTTCAAAAAACGAAGATGTTATGCCTGATCGACCGCCGAAGGAGAAGGGTCTGGCGTCTTGGAAGAGGCCTTGCACTTCTTTCTAGTCGTAGTCATAGGTGTACCCGAGGCAACCTTGGACTTTGACTTAGAGAGAGACTTGGCCGAATGGTGCCCTCTGGACTTCTTGCAAGGGGGGGGGGGGGCAGAACCCTCCGGCAAAGAAGTCAGCACCTCGGCCGTACCCAAGAGGCCGTGCTTGGCAGGGCGCTCGGATGATCTCCCACGGCTACGCTTGGCCCGTTTAGAACGGGGGGTAGCCGTCTCCGTGGTGACTAGGGCTGAGTCAGGGCTAGCCGAGTCACTAAGAGTATATAGAACACTGGAAGGAGAAACTCCAGCGTCTTTGCTCAGGTGGGAGCCAGTGGTCGGTGCCCCGACGGCTCCCCCTGAGCGGACATGAGTGCCAGTGGCCGGTAATCCGGCAACACTCACGCCCTGAGATCGGGGGCCAGTGGTCGGTAATCCGACGACCCCCTCGCCGGGACTGCGAGTCCCGACTGTTGTTGTAAAGCTGAGCCCGGCCGCTGCCGGGCTAGCAAACAACGAGGTGCTTGTCCCTGTCCGAGACCCACTGATCGCAGGGGTCCCTAACTTACCTTTCGTCGACAAGCCTGGGAAAATAATCCCTGAACAAGACGACGATTTCACGCCCGTACCCCCGGTAGTTAGTGTACTGCGTATCATCGGAGATGAAACCGTGAAACTAACTTCCGCCGTGTCAGCCTGCACAATGGCGGGGCCGGTACGGGTAACGGGATTCAAAGGAACAGACGAATTCATACTGATCCTGAAATGATAAGAAATAAGAGACAAGAACGTGAGGGTGTAAATAAATAATTAGCACGTAGTATTTCTAAAGAAAATACAAGTACAACTAAAAGCGTTACCTACGAAGGGAACAAAAAACGACACCCCGGGGGCTATGCACGAACAGCCAACAAGGGAAAACCCTAACGAAAGTAAACAAAGCGCTAAGCAGCGGATTGCTAGCCCAGCGAACGCGCGTAAAGCTATGTCGCCGGGAGGAACGAAAGGGGAAGAAAGGCGAGACAGAAATTGAACTAATTTCCTGTCTAACAAACAAAAGTGACTGGGAAGTCCGTTCCACCAAATTAATAAGGATTAAAAGGAGAACGGAATTATTTGTCAAGCAGTATCAAAAAGCGCAAATTAGAGAAGAATCTCAAATTTTGGCGCAGTGACTTATCTTGATGTGTTTATTCTACGGCAGCGAGAATGAAAAGAGGAAGATGGCGGGCGTGCGCTCGCGCATGTGACTATGGGAAGGCGTCATACGGGGGTGGGGCGTGCGCGAATGTGACTTTTAGTTTCTCGGTGGTAGCGTAGTTTGGACCAAACTAGCAATAATAGGTAGATACATTAATTTATTGTAGTAAATAGACTAATGCTAGTGAAGTAAAATAACTAAAGAGAAGATGACAAAACAGGCACTGAAAATATGTGAGATGTTATGGAAATCGTCTGCTAACGTCCTCCCTTTGACGTCACACATTTCAGCGGCTTTCGGAGAGCTGTTCAGGTGCTATGTCGGGGCTGTATTTTAGCAACTTGTAATTGATTATAATCATTACTTCGAATGTTTGCAAGCGTCGAATTTTGACAAACTTGTCCGGTCTAAGCTTCACCTACGCAATAATGAAAATTAAGTCAGTTTTAAAAATCAATGAATATCTACTTTATTTTCTTTTTGTTGTTGTTGTTGTTTTTTTGTTGCTTCTCCCAAATTTCAAGCCACTTTCCTGTGTTTTTATATTCATAAAGACCCCCCCCCCCCCCCCCCCAGTTTCCTTCTTGTTGCAGTATTTCATCCCCCTGAATCATTTTTCCCCATACAGTTTGTACACATTTAAGCATCAGTTAATTTACCTACCCAACGCTGTTGGGCGCCCTTTCCCCCAAGGCGTTCCATCCAACCCTGTACAAAATCGGCGGCACCATGGGGGGGGGGGGGGGGGGCATGGGAAGCTTTCCCCCCCCCTCAAGTTGCCCCCCCCCCCAATAATTTTTGGAGTGAAAAAAAAATAAAAGGGTGGAAAATGAGAAAGAAAAGAAAAGGAAAGAAAAAAGTGAGAAAGGAATGGAGAAAAGAAGGAAAAAAGAAAGAAAACGGAAACTTGGAAAACAGTGGCGGCATCAAGGTGGGGGGGGGGGGGTGATTCCCTGGACCCTACCCACTCGTGCTTGATTTTGCGATACACGCATTTTTTTTTGGTCCGCCCTTGCCCCCCCCCCCAACATTTTCTTTTGCCACCCATTTGCCCCCCCCCCTAACTTTAAAAATCCTGGTGCCGCCACTGTCCAAGTTAGACCACCCTACTAATAGGGTGTCTGGAGAAAAAAAATCATTTCTCTTATTTCAAAATATTAAATTTTCTTTCTGGATATGAAAAATAATAACCATCAAACTGACAGAAATATGATATTTCATGAAAATTTCCAGTTAATTACTGTAAAATAAGAGAATGAAATCGGACCATTTTTCAGCTTTTTCCTGCCATAGGCTATGTAGTTAAGAAATGGGACACACAGAAATCCAAATTTTGAGCTTCCGAGACCTGTTGCGACTTTATACTTAATGTCAAAAACTTGTCCTTTACATGACCAGATAGGAAATTTTACAATCTTTCTGATGGTATGATTTTTTTCAAGGTTTGAATACCAGATCACAGTGCAAAATTGCGAAAAAGTGACAAAATTTGTGTAAAACAGAAATTTCATTTTCCCATAGGAAGCGCATGGGGAAATGGCAATCTAAATACACACAAATATAAGGATTTGCAATTCATCTCTTATTTTAATTTTCTAGTGAGCCTAAAAACTTGTCCTTAGTGTCAAAAGAATGACCAGGATTTTTTCTTTCCATACATTCCAAATATGAGATAAAAATTAATTCAGATCACATTGTAATAGCAGGATGAATTTGCCCCCAAAATTGTGCCATTTTCCCCCCTGAATCAGCAGTTTTTAAGCTGACACTTTTCAGTGTGACTTCAGACACCCTACTACTAACTTAGAACCTAACTTAGTAACTTTATTATTAAACTGTTACAGAATCGAAAACGACTTTGTAACAACTTGCTTTCATCTTTAATAACAAAGTTAGACCCTAGGCTACTTTATAACTTGGAAAATGGTAAATAAAATAGCCCGTGGGCAAACCCGGAGAATAGGGGACCTGACGTGCACAGGGGCAATTTATACAGTGCACAGACAGCCAAAACCCCCGATTATGGCCTTGTCCCATACCTTGGGCTGAGGTATGGGACAAGGCCCTAATCGGGATCAAAATGACTTTCAAATATGTTTTTGTCAGGTAATCATGTTCTTACATATCACATTGTCCTTTCAGCTCTCAGATTTCCGATTATTTGATGAAAATGATTTTGGTTTTGGCCAGAAATGTCGTCAAAATCACATATGTTTCACTGCTGAATCTAGTGCACATCGTCCTGCTGCCGCTGCCGCTGGGCTAGATTTGCTTGCACACAAATGAATACAGCACGCTCGCCTGGTCCCCTATTCTGCAGGTTTGCCAGCCCGTGTAATGTAGTTAGGCCTAACTTAGGTCCAACTTAAATGGCTTTTAAAAATCTATCAGCAGTATGTGGTAAAGAAGGATTTTAAAGAAATACAGGTCAAGGTAATTTCACAAATTTGATTATGTCCCAGTGCTAAAGTTTGGCCTTCAAATCAGAAAAACTTTTTAAAAAGCGTCCGCCATCTCCAAACCAAAAACCCACGACAACGCCTAACCACAGTTTTACGCCTCGCTCGACAGAATGTCCGACTCCGAGTACGGAGTAACAGTTAACATTTAGGCCTACGGTAGAGTAAGACTAAAGTTCGAGAAAAGTCTGAGGTTGTTCTGTATTACTACTATTATTAATACTATTTTCGCTTACCTTCAAACACTCTGATCACTTCATCTGACACCCCTTTGGAAGTAAGAAACTTCCGTAGACTTGTTGCAGCGACATACATCGTGGCTCGATATAAGCACGGTATGCATGTATAGAGCGTGCGTCCGGCCGGTTTGTACAAGCTATGCGTTTCGCCTTGCCTCGAGATATCGTGATCGCGGGGCATGCATGCAGCGCATGATGCAGCATCGAATCTCTGCGCTGCACAGCGCGGGCAAATTACACGGTTTGTGATTGGGTGAAAGTAGACACGTGAAGGAAATTTTCTCAATTCTTATTGGTCCAGCCAAGGAGTCATAATTATACATTCACTCAGAATTCACTCTGCTTGTTTTTCACTCGGCAAAATGTACAGAACAAAATTTTCAGTCAGTTATAACTTCAGGATAGCGAAAATTCACTCATTACTGAGTAAAATTTTATTCACTCCATCGGCGAAGTGAAATATTCACTCGATTTTTTTAAATATATATATATATATATATTATCTATATATCTATATATATTATCTATATATCTATATATATTATATATATATATATATATATATATATATATATATATACAAAACAAACATGCAGTTCCGCATGGGGGAAATCAGAAAGGAAAGTGGTAGAAAAATATCTTTAAAAAAAATTATCGCCAAATCCCAAAACACCAACAACAGCTATTGTTCTGAATTCGTTTGATGAGGACTTTATATAAGGTTGTCGTTGGGGCAATGATATTGCCGCATATATATAAGCATTTATCGACGGAGCAGATGTCGGCGGAGCAGTTGCCGCATGAGCAATTGCTGCGGAGCAGTGATATTGTCGCATATTCACTTTCTTCGACGGAGCTAATGTCGCGGAGGAATTGTCGCGGAGGAATTGTCCCTCGAATGGAGCAAATGTCGCTCGATCGGAGGCTTTCGGAGCAAATGTCGACGGCAAAATTGTCTCAGGAGCAATTGTCGCATATATTCATTTTTATCGACAGAGCAGTTGTCGCGGAGCAATTGCCACTCGATCGGAGCAAATGTCGACGGAGCAATTGTCCCAAGAGCAATTGTCGCAGGACCAATAGTCGCAGGAGCAAATGTCATCGGAGCAATTATCGCGGAGCAATTGTCGTCGGAGCAATTATCGCAGGAGCAATTGTCGTATTTTTAGCAACATTTATCGCAGGAGCAATTGTCGCAGGAGCAAATGTCGGTTACCCGGAGTACCAGATACCCAGCTTCAGAAACTTCAGGTCATTGAAAACTTGGCTGCAGGAATTGTCACAAGAACTAAAAAAAACCCCCAAAACATGAATTCATATTGTCTGTGTTAAGAGCCTTACACTGGTTACCAGTCAGATCACCTTGCTACTCGCATTCCAGTGTTTTCGTGACATGGCTCCATCAGAGTTACGTGTTAAATATGAATTTTTAAGAAATCTGAGGTCAGTCCTGAAAGACCTATACAAAGTACCCGTTTTTAATCAAAAGTGTTATGGTAAACGGGGCTTTGCACATGCTACTCCAAAACTCTGGAATATTACCCCTCACAATGTAAGACAAGCTTACACACTTGGCCAATTCAAATCTGCACTAAAAGCATACATATTCAACTGATTAATTTTGTACTCAGTACTTAATATTTCCAGCAGCATTCCTACTTTTCTTTATCTTCTTTCTCACCTTTTTCTCAGCGCGTTGAGACCTCTTTCAAAAGTTTCCTTGTTCTATGGTGTTATTATTATTATATGACTGATATTATTAGGTGGTCTGTCGTAGACAGATCACCTATTAATTTCGTCAGAATTTTCTTTATTAGGTGGTATGTCGTAGACATATCACCTCTTAATTTCGTCAGAATTTTCTTTATTATTTTTATCCTCAAAATTTTGTGCGCACGATATCTCAAAATTGACAAGATCAATTTCCGTGATTTTCATACCAGTTATAAAGCCCATAACGAAGATGTCACACGAAACTTTTCAAGGTCATCAGGTCATTGTGACGTCATCCAGGCGCAATTTTGTAAAATCACATTATTGATCATATCTTCATTACAAGTGATCAAAAATGAACTATATTTGGTACACATGAACTTCAGGTCAAGGGTCAACATCACATCTCATCAAAACGCGTGCGCGCGTCATGACGCGCACGTACGCGCGCGTCAAAATTTAGAAATGCTCAAAATCACTTTTTGATCAAAGTAGAGTACGGTTCAGGTCATTTTGAGCATTTCAAAATTTTCTGTACGTACGCGTCCGCGCGCGCGTTTTGCGCGTGCGTAGCACGTACGGAAGGTAGAAATGCCGTTTTTTTGCATGGGATCGATTCCTGATAAAATTCTTGACAATTTCCAATTAGTTTCAGTCATTCTCGACATCTAATAATGCCACACGCTTGCGTCAAACTTTAAAATCCGCGCGTGCGTCAATGGGCAATATAATGTAAAAAGTGGTAAAAACATGCCTATCTAGAATCCGCCATAGCTCGTCAGAATGAACCGGTACCCCCAAATTTTATTACATATTCTGAAAGCCTATGAGTTGTAGATTTCGATTCATGCAAAAGTTTGGCCCAAAAAATGTTGTGACGTCATCACATTTGCCTATGAACTCAAAAATTCAATTTTGAAAAAATGATGTCATAATTTTTGTATTCATTTGACAATATTTGAGTAATAGATCGTTGATTTTCTTCCAAATTTTGATATGTTGTAGCAGAGACAATTCTCTACAAGATTAGTCACCACGATTTGTAATTTTGACAAAGGGATCATGGCGTATTTTTGCGATTAAAGGAGGCATGTCAATTTTTCACATTTTGCGTGTATTCTCTATGGGAGATGACTTTTTCTCAAATCTTGATTCTACATTTCCGTCTTCTTTGAGCAGTATCTCTGTTATTTCTGCTTGATTTTCTTCCAAATTTTAATATGTTATAGCTGAGACTATAAGCTTTCACAAGTGTGCCCTCCAATTTTTGATCAGATGTCGGGATCATGCCCATTTT
Organism: Heliocidaris tuberculata; assembly: GCA_025618425.1. Classification (NCBI taxonomy): domain Eukaryota; kingdom Metazoa; phylum Echinodermata; class Echinoidea; order Camarodonta; family Echinometridae; genus Heliocidaris; species Heliocidaris tuberculata. Next base: position 127,157 of record CM046833.1, on the reverse strand, counting down.
TTAACTACAAAATGTGATTTCAGAATCCCGTATTTCGTTTACGTGTTATCTCTATTGGAAATATTTTGGTCCATTGGTAAAGCACTTGCCTCCCACTCCGGCGACCCCGGTTCGATTCCCGGTGGGTCCATTTTTTTTTTTTTTTTTTTTTTTTTGCCTTTCATTCTACCATCTTCTTCGACTATTATAACATATACCATCACAAACAATGTAATAAACTGCCTAATTTTGCGTGTTATGTCTATTCAAAGTAGTGTGCAGTAGTTTGTGTAGAATCTCATTCCCTGTCGTGTATTAAAGCTAAGGGGATATCTTTCACATGTCCTGCAATATCAAATCGTCCGGTTCGTTATCCCGATTTCTCCAAATCGGCTCGGTCAATTTTCTTCATATTTTCGTCAGTCATCAGTCCTAATGAGGTCAAGTTCCCACATCTTTTTAAAGGTCATCAGGTTATTGGGACGTCAGCCAGGCGCCATTTTGTGAAAATCAACTTATGGTCATATGTTCATAACGAAATGTCATTTCTCTTTCATATTTGACATGGTTAAGGTCACTGTCATTCCAGTCAAGGTCATTTCGTTAAACGCGCGCGTACGCGTACGTCCGCGCGTCCGTGCGCGCGCAAAATTTAGAAATGATCCAAATCCTCCCAAATTCATTTTGCAGACGTTTCATGCCATTTCAAGCACTTTTCGAAAAATCGCCCATAAAATTGAACCTGAAGGGGCGCTATGCCACTTAGGTTATCGTGGTTATTGTCATCATTATTGTCATTATGCTCATCATTATCCATATATCATTATCGTCATTGTCATCACTTATATGACCATCTTATCATCATTGTCGTCAACATTATGATTATAATCTTGCAGAAATATTATCACACCTGACAAAGCAATTTGCCACAGTGACAGACAGACCACCTAATTCGTCTTCAGTGACGAATTAAATTTCTAGTTATTATTATTATCATTATTATTATTATTATTATTATTATTATTATCATTATTATTATTATTATTATTATTATTATCATCATTATTATGATAGATTATTAATTTTATTATTAGTATTATTATTACCATTATTATTATTGTAATTATTATCATTATTATCATCATCATCATTAGAACTATGATTGAAAAATGAACATTGAAGTTACTGAAATGAAACTGATAATATTTCTAAGTTATCACCTTTTTCATGTAGATCCTGAGCAGCATGCTGAAGTATGCATCTCTTCTCGTAATTACTACAGTTCTGCTCAGCCCACCAATCCTCGATCATTTGATGACTATCGAACAGAGCTGTCCTGTTTTGCTCGATGACGTCGTCTATCCAAACATCTTTGTTCTTTGCTCCAAACAGCTTGATGTTCATAGAGTATTTTGCCTTTAAATCCACCATAGCATTAGCCAGTTCAGTACAGTGCCGTGATGTTAATTTGGGTAGTAAGAAAGCTTTTATTTCATTCTTGTTTAGCCCACATTTCTGCGCTTCAGGTACTAAATGGAAATAAATTATCAGTTTTCTTTATTTCAATCTGAATATTTTCGTTATCATTCATACCAATGTACAATTTCAGAGACATGCATCATCAATTCTAAACAGATTCTAAGTTAATAAACCCGCGACAAACGCGTTACAAGTTCCCTGCGCTCTCTAACACCTTTTTTTTTAAATATTATCAATTAACATTCATTAACTGTGGAAATTCTGCCAATATACGGGAAATTTTACATCAATAATGATTTATTCATCTTGTACATCTTTTGGTGAGATGTAAATTAATAACTGCATTTCTTACTTCGAAAAAAGTCCTTGTCATTTGGGCTGTCTTGGATTGTCTCTAGTGCTACGCTCAACATCACTTCTTGATTTCCTGTGTTGTTTACATCCCTCCAGTATTTCAAGATTTTCATAGCTCCTTCGAAGACTTCTCTTTTCCCCTTAGCCTTCATCTCCTTCACGCGTTCATCATGTTCGTCTAGCGCACCCAGTTGCTTCAGCAACTCAACAATCAGACCACTCTCACCAATGTGCCACAAAGTGTGCGCCAGATCGTCTTCTGTCAATGGTCTGGTAGAGTCGGAGTATTCTACACATGCATGTGAAATAGATTCTCTAACATATTTCTACAATGCACATATCATAGACAGAAAGGTTGAACCTTATTTCATTTTAGATTTTTGAATTAATGTTTTTATTACATATTTTACTTTTTTTAAAATTATATTTCTGTACCACTGATATTTGTAATCTTTATGACTTTGATTTTCATCAAATATGTGAAGAACATTCATATCAAATAACATCAGTTAACATCAATTAAAAAAAAAGCAGTTAACATTAATCGTAACTAATGTGTGTATCAACAACGCTTGTCAATGACATCTTGACATCGTTTTTTCATGGTGTTGATGAGTCTGGCCAACGCATTCTTTGTTTGTGAATAAATTAGACAATAGTATGGCCTTAAAATCCACCTGACTCCAATGATATCAAGAATCTTTTTGACAAACTCAAGCCGACAGGACACTGGATGACTCTAATTTTGACTGCTATGAGACTTATTTCTCAAGTCATTAAGAGGATTTCTTCAGGATGCGATTTACTTTGAATGATAATCAATGAAATATACCTTTTAATTGGTCCAAAGCAGCATTTAAGTCTTCTCTCCTACAAACATCAAAGAAGTCTTCCTTCCCACATGTTCCAGTGTATTCAGCTTTCCATTTACACATTTCCTTGTAATAATCCTCGTCTGTTAGTAATGTATGAGATCTGGCTTCATTTCCAAGTAGATGTTGGAGAACCTTGGCAAGCTTCTCGCTGTCATTATGCTCACGAGCATACTTCACCAGCATCCATATTTCAATGTATGATATAAAATCTGAAATGGGGGAAATGGGAAAAAAAACTTCATCCAAATTTCTTTTCATTTATACTTTTTCCTCAGCCCTCCCATTTAGATCGTGATCATCATACTATTCCCAAGCATATAACTTTTGCTGAAGGTCATTCCATCGACGAATTTTCACATTCATTCCCCCCCCCCCCCCCTCTCTCTGTCTTTCGCAATAAAGTAGTCTGTTTGCGATCATTCTTTTTTTCTTTCGAATCATAGGTATAAAGGGGAGGAAGGGTGGGGGAGCTTGGGGCTGCAACTCGAGGGCAACCACCACGCCATGCGCGGGGCAGCGAGATGCCAAAATGTGTAATTTCAGTCCATTTTCATTACAAAAAGGTGTCACATATTTCTTTGCGCCCGCTTAGTCTAATTCTGGACTCTTTTTATTGATTTTTTTTTTAATTCGCCGACTACACGCGTTAAGCCGAGTGATGGCGCGATCCCGAAAACCTGTAGGACACACTACTGAACTCATAGAGTTCAGTGGGGCACACATGATGTGCTTCAATTTAACACGTGTTCCTATGGGGGCCCGAATTACTCGAGTGTGCCCTATACAGAAGCCTAGCATAGCGTTGCTAGGAAAGTGTCGACTGCTAGCGGAGCTTTGCAGATGTTCTGTTCTTTGCAGATGTCGGAAATAGAGCAAGACAGGTAAGTTCAAAGTAGTTCTCAATACGATGAGCTGAGTGAACGCGATTCCTAGTTACATGAGAATCTAATCCCAATACAACTTACCACTCAGCAGCATCTACGTGCACCATGAACTAAATGCATAAAAAGGTACAAAATTGAGTAATGTCACAAGGGGCGTTTTACTTCACTACCTGCAAACGCAAAGACAACAGAACGGATGAATGGTACCAACATTTTCAGTAGAGAAAACTCTTTAAAGTGGAAGCAAAATATCTCATATTTTATAGATATGACCTACCATATAGGGCACACATGAGTAATTTATCCGCTGCCGATGAATTTGTGACTAGCGTAAGTAAGAGGACGTAATTCGTAGCTGATCAAAAATATTCATATAAAACTGAATACTTGTCGGCTGTGAATCTTTTCTAGAGAAATGGTGTTTGGAAGGCACATTCTTTCATATTTCACCCCTATGTGGAAGCTTGGACCCTTTGGTGTATTTTAGAGAAATTATTGATCTGCAGTGCATTTCCACTGTTTCCAGCAGTGAGAAGTTGTTGTTGTTGTTGTTTTTGGTTTATCGGCGCTTATCATTCAAGAGTGAATATTTACGCCTTTTCTATATTTGTTCATTTATTATTATTATCATTTTTTTTTTTTTTTTTTTTTTACAAACTATATTTTCGAGAATAAAATAATTGGGTATGTTGCATTTTAAGCTTTGAGATTTAAGCTGTAGAGGTCAGCGGCTGTCGAGCAACGTATTTTGTGATTAGCCTCTTTTCAGCTTTCACAGTATTTAATGTAGCCGATTAAGTGCCCAAATAAAGTACCTAATTTTGTAGTATCATCAGTGTTGTAGCTACTCTGTAAATTAAAACGTTTTTTTTTTTTTTTTTTTTTGTAGAGAGATTATATAAATACGAATTTTTGATGTGCTTCAATTTAACACGTGTTTCTATGGGGCCCGAATTACTCGTGTGTGCCCTATACAGAAGCCTAGCATAGCGTTGCTAGGAAAGTGTCGGTTGCTAACGGAGCTTGTTCTGAAATGACTTTCTTACAGGACAAAACATCGTGAAACACCACTGGTGAGCTCAGTGAAGCAGAATGTACGCGACGGACTATCCTCGGAGTTTTTTTGTTTGTTTGTTTGTTATGACTCACCCCCTACGCCCCCCCCCCCTCTCTCTCTCTTCTTCGTCGACCCCCCCCCCCCCCCCCCCCCCCATCTATGAGGAAGTCTGCTTGGTATGATGTTTCCAGCCTGAGGAAAAAAAGAAAGTGTAGCAATGAACTGAATGTGGACTATAGCTAGAATGCGCCTTTTGTTTTCTTTGTTTTAATTTAATTCATCCGCTGCCGATGAATTTGTGACTAGCCTAAGTAAGAGGACGTAATGGTAGCTGATCAAAAATATTCGTATAAAATTGAATACTTGTAGGCTTTGAATCTTTTCTAGAGAAATGGTGTTTGGAAGGCACATTCTTTTATATTTCACCCCTATGTGGAAGCTTGGACCTTTGCTGTATTTTAGAAGAATTATTGATCTGCAGTGCATTTCCACTGTTCTCAGCAGTGAGAAGTCGTATTTTGTGATTAGCCTCTTCTCAGCCTTCAAAGTATTTAATATAGCCGATTAAGTGCCCAAATAAAGTACCTAATTTTGTAGTATCATCAGTGTAGTATCATCAGCTACTCTGTAAATTAAAACGTTTTTTGTAGAGAGATTATTTAAATATGAATTTTTGATGTGCTTCAATTTAACACGTGTTTCTATGGGGCCCGAATTACTTGTGTGTGCCCTGTAACGTTGGCCCCGAGAACCTGTTGGCCTAGCCTTTTGACAAGGCCTCGTGACTTAGCTATTTTCCTCGTCATGCTGTGCCTGAGATGAGACTAGCCGGCGACGAAAAGAATCAACACGGCCCGGGTGAACGCGCGATCGAGCGACTTTAGTCGCGAGGCCTTTTGGAACCTGGGTTTCCATCGTCCGATATGAATTATTCACGAGTTGACATTCGTATGCTAACACGCCTACCGAGGATTATCGACCAATCACAACGGTATCTGCGGGGCTTGCTTTCCATGTGATTCGTTCATGGTGCTTGTCCTCCAGCTTGAGCTTGCGATCGAAGATAGTCCTTACACAACTGGATCGCCTGGTAAATAGCGCTTTTGCCATATCCCGTGGGAAGGCTCACAAAATTAATGCATCCTGTCCTTTGAGGACTGAAAGAATTGCCCTCAGTTGTAAGTCCTTGAAAGCTGAAATTTTCAGCATTTGCGAGGCAAATTCCGTGCTTTTCAGCAACAATTCTTCTTCGGACGCCATGATTGATGTAGCTTGCACGGGGTGCCGAGATGAAGGCGAATTTGCATACCAAATTTATGCTGACGTCATGCGAAGATACGTTCGCTGATTGGCTCCTACCTATAAAGTAGCAGATCCTCGCTAGGAACAAAGGATAGCATAAGAAATACAGGCCAGGTTCCAAAAGGCCCTCGCGACTCACGTCGCTCGATCGCGCATTCACCGGGCTGGGCGGCTAGTCTTGTTATGCAGCCACTACTAGCTTACTTGCCGAGAAAAAAAGCCAAGTGACGAGGGCCTTGTCAAAAGGCTACTGTTGGCCCCGAACAAATTTTATTGATTTTTTAATTCGCCGACTATACGCGTTAAGCCGAGTGATGGCACGATCCCGAGAACCTGTAACGTTGGCCCCGAGAACCTGTTGGCCCTGAAAGAAAGAAGGAAAAAATAATAAGAACAACACGAGGTCCTCGGGATCGCGCCATCACTCGGCTTAACGCGTATAGTCGGCGAATTAAAACAAATCAATAAAAAAGAGTCCAGAACAAGACTACGCCCGCTTCGCTTTTCAGCAAAATATTTAGAAACAGAAGAGTGTTCGTACGCCTCAGACTCAAATGACAATATTGAGTTATAAAACACATGTTACAATTAACACACGTTTCGAAGCTCAAGATAAAGTTTTAACAAGTTCAATTTTCAAAGATAGTTGACTTAATTCGTTCCATATACTAGGATTGAGATTCTGTGAAATATAGTATCAATGATATTTAGAGGACTGTGATCAGAACTGGATCTAATAATTCACCATTATTGCTTTGTTCTTCCTAATGCAGACTCTGTTCATTGCTTGATTGGATGTCATCTAACTCACAAAGGTAATTCAAGAAGCAGGTGGACCTAGTTCTTATTTAATATTACGCCGGAATTCCCTTTTTTATGGTGGTCGCAAATGTATGTAAAAACCTCACCTCTTTGTGTCGCCTTATAGACCATGGGGACTCTCTTGTACTTCTCTAAGAAAAAGAAAAGAATAAAAAACAAACAAACAAAAAACATACAAATAAAATTCAGTGCCATTTCACATGGTCTTTGACGTTATAATTTGATTTTCATCTAATTCTTTTTGCACAGTATGTTCGCGTATTATAAATGACTTCAAGTATGGTGCACTGTGAACAAATTTCCAAATGCATTCATAGGTTTTCCTGGTCCAAATCATTAAAACAGAATCTGAATTGATGCACAGTCACTTAATTTTATGAGAATTTGAAAGTTCGTTAAGATCAACATTCAATTGCCTGAAATGAGCATACAATTTGATGTTTAGGGCAAGCGATCGTATACTTTCACCATGCATTTTGATAGAAAGAGCATTCAAATTAGAATTTCACCTAATGAGCATTCAACTTCATGGGAGCTTCGGAAAGCGAACATTGGAAATTTGACTTCATCAATAGACAAACATGTTCGCGATTTAAGCAATGGATTTTACAATGCCCTCCTTCCCTTTGAATTTTAAAATTGTTTTTACATAATAAGATTTAGAAACAATACAAACTCGTGTTCTTGCAATGTCACAGATCAGGGATAAATGATAATTATGAAAAATGATATAATATTCTACAATAAGGTAAAATCAAGGACGAAGAACAAAGTTATCAACAAACGCAAGCGCCGCAGAACGATTCTTGACTATGAAGTGGGTTTGCTCGAGCCCCGTGAGCACCCCTTCAATTGGGAAAAGAAGAAATGACAAAGCGAATGGTCACCTGAAACAAATAAGATTAGACTAAATAAAAAGAGACAGGCAATATGACGTGAAAGCCTGCCTTGAATACGCAGTACACATTTGAAACGATTCGTATTAAAAGTTTAGTGTGTATACAGTGCGTGCCAGAAAAAAACGAAACCGAGATTTATCGATGTTTAATCATACTTAATCACAATTATGATTAATAAATGATACACATTTGTAAAGCTTGGATCCTCTTCTTTCATTTGATGCCAGTCATATGATACATACTTAACGCATGAGTGAATAAAGATAATATGAAGCAGGGCTACCAAAAAGTCGTATGGCCAACGATATCTTAATTTCAAAGAGATAATCACATTTCTTGAAAGTTCATTTTCTGCCCTTTCATATGACACCTCAATCGGGAAAAAATGAGCTAGGAATGACAAAGTTCTGTTATTGTAAATTGATGCTTGCATTTCCATGATTTATTAAAGGCTCCCAGATTGTCTCCATTCTGTTACCAGAAATACTCGTTGCTCTGTTGTTAACTGCATGGTCAAGTAGGTTTAATAATGAAAACGTACCTCACTATCAATCAGCTTTTATCAATTTGTACTCACAGCTCCATTTTGTTGACGATCAGGCATGCAAAAAGTCTTTTGTCTTGTTTTGTTTATTGCTAGGACAGGCAGCCAGTGTGTTACGGGTCGCTCCTTGCCCGTACCCCTGGGGGGTGATTCACTAACTGGGATCGATATCATTCCTAAAATCAATTTTCGGGATTGATTTCATTCCCAGCTTAAAATTAATTCCACCTTACTGATTCACTAAATCGCTTTTAGGATGGAATCAATTTTATCATGAATATATATGAGCGCAAATGAATATTTACGAGCGCACTCATTCGAACCAATCAACGTACTCAAATTTCAGTCACCGCCCCTCAGTCACCCGACCTAATTCTCTACTTAGCGCGTAGCTAGTGCGCGTTACCTAGCTACTGCATTAATTGCACGCACGCATCGACTGGACAGGGCTAGGGCCTATGGCTAGGGCAATGGGCGTGCAGGCAGGCACAGCGTAGCCGCGCCCAGGTTGGGGCGCGGGTGGGCATGCAGTGGAGTGACCGTTTGTGATTGTTAGGAGCGATCCGGATCACTCCCAACCTTAAAATCAATTCAGAGGCTGGAATCAATCCCAAATACCTTAGTGAATCAGTCACTAAAAGCGATATCGCTCTTAGGATGGATATTGTTCCTAAAATTGATTTTTTCTTATTTGGGATTAATTTTAGCTGTTAGTGAATCACCCCTGTCTTATAACTACGAAGACAGCACAACAAAAGATTACTCTGGAAAACCAGCTGTAAGTTAATAAAACGCCATGTTGAATCTCCTCCTGGTCTCGATCGTCACAGTCGATCCCGACCTTTTAAACTCGCCCTTATCACACCCCCTCCTTAAAATCATACTTGGGAGTGTAACGAAGAAAGTATGTACATAAGATCTTGTATAATACAAAAAATTGCTATAAACGAACACATTATATCTTCATTACACAGTATAGAATCTATTATGAAAATATACATTTTTCGTCACGGTTAGTAAAATTGTAACTATCGATCACGTATGTTTGTGCCGCTCACTTCGAGAGCGGGGCCATTTTGAAAGGATCCAGGGTAACTCGGCACTACGCTAGGGATATTTCGCACTCAGCGCAAAATCGAGTTAGCCAAGAGAGCTGAAATGATCGCAAATACGTGTAAGAATTTTTGTATTGAGTGATCTTTAAAACCAACAATTTTCAGGATAAGTTGATTAGAAAGTGTAAAATACTGGGGAGATGATGATAAAATGTTGTGAGGTTTAACTCTACAAAACATAAAAAGCAAGACTTTACTGAAGGTCTGTCGTGAAGCTGCGCGATGCCGAGTCTGCACTACGGCCGAGCAACCCCGACCCCCCCCCCCCCCCCCTAATATGTAAGGGTATTGGCGAGTGAAAATCGGAGGGTGTTGCTTCTAGCGTCGAGATCGGCAAGAAGTGCTGGTTGTGAAAACAGTTTATTTTCTTTTGTAGCCAAATAAATCTTATACCTCTTGCCAAACACGGTCCATGTGATAGACAATACTTCAGGAAGAAAGGTATAAGAAATGGTTTAAAAGGAAAAAAATGACATAATGAAACTTTATGAATAATTTTAATATTTTTCGAGTGGAAACTGGAAAATTAACCTGTAAATGGAGCTTAGACTGTTATTCATCGGATTTTCCTAGAGTTTGACTGAATGTAGGCAACTATAGGCTACATATGAATTACTTCTACCTGAAATTCATTCGAATAATTTTATATCCTCTGTTACGGTCGCCCCTTGCCCGTATCCCAGGTTCCCTGTCTTATAGTTACGATGACAGCACAACAACAGATTACTCTGGAAAACCGGTTGTAAGTTAATAAAACTCCATATTGAATCTCCTCGATCTCGTCAACCTCTCGTCCCCAGGACGTTCACATCAAAACATCGTTCCATTATATCTACAGCCCGTCACACTCCCCTCCATAAAAACATACTTGGGAGTGTAACGAAGAAAGTATGTACATAAGATCTCGTATAACGAAGTGTTAACGCACACAGTACATCTTCATTACACAGTAAACAAACTTTTACGAAAATATACATTTTTCGTCATGGTTAGTAAAATTCTTATTATCGATTCATTTAGACCGAATCGATTCAATTAGACGTTTTTAGCAATAATGTGAACTTAATATAATGCAAAAGGCGTAGAAACGACTGTAAAGCATCTAAACACAGCATTGGCTTGCTAGCTGTTACTAAAAATAGCACAAGGCTCATCATAAATGCAGAAATCGTGTTCTAGAGGCTAGCAAGAGGCATAAACACAATTTCTTGTCTTTAAACTTAATGAAATAGCATGTAAATATGCTAGCAGACATACAAAAGCAGTCAACTTGATATATAACTGCAGTATTGCTCAAATTGTACATAAATCAGAAGTTTCAATCTCTTCTTCTGTTCAAATAAAACATACAAAAAAAAAAAAAAAAAAAAAAACTCGCAGAGAAGTTAACCAGACATATAATAGGTTGCTATCAATACATGTATCACTACTGTTGCTTCTTTGCAATTTTAAGTGAAACATCTTTTCCTGCAATGAAAACAATAAACAACATTCAGCAAATATAATAGACTTGGCTGAAAGATAAGACAATAATGATCTGTACAATATATATGATCTGTAAAAGTTTCCACCGTTAATGTAAACTTGCACACTTTGATAACAAAGATATTCATACAGTTGGGTAGATAAATTGTCTTATCTGTTTATCACCTATTTTCCACGGACCAAAAAGTTTTTCCTTTTTTCTGATTACCAAAAAAGGCACAAATTCATTTTGTTAAACAATTCCTTTAGTCAATAATAACATGCAACATAGTTTGCATAAGACATATAAATTGAATTTATACATTTATGTATTTCCTGTTTTGAATTTGACAAACATGCACAAACAAAAGGAGAAATAATTCGTTTCCCTCTTTCTATCCCTCCAAAATTATGCTAAAGGAATTTAACACCAGAATACTCCCATGCATGTTCCTTTTTCAAAACAAAAAACAGTTATCATTTCATGTACTGAAATACATTGTACATGTACAAAATATATCTGAAAGGCAAACATAAGAAAAACATAGAACTTTATACTGAGTCCAATAAGTCTCTGTTTGCAATGGTTTGTGATTATCAAAGAATCACTCCAAGTTCAAAGTTCTGGTTTTCTTCTTCACATGCAATTCCAGTTTATTCACAAGAAATGTTCAACTGTCCAAGTACATGTAGATAATTTCACACTAGGGTAGTTCACTCTCCAGTAGGATTGTTGACATGGTTAGTTCAATTCTGTCCAAATATTACACGCGAGATAAAGCGTCTGCAATAACATTGTCCTTTCCTGGCACATGTTGAATGTCCAAGTTGTACTCTTGGAGCAGCAAACTCCATCGTGTCAGTCTTTGGTTTTTGTTTTTCATTTTGTTGACAAGTGTCAGGGGGTTATGATCAGTTAGTACCCTGACTGGATGTTGAGATCCACTGACGTACATGTCAAAATGTTCAAGTGCAAGTATCAAGGCTCTTGTTTCCTTTTCAACAGTAGAATAGTTGTTCTGACTTGCACAGAATTTCTTTGAGAATAATGACTCTTGCTATCTCAAGCTCAAGTTCTCGTATGCGGACTTTGTCTGAAACCGACCTACCGGTAGCCTGAAAATCTACCGGGGACTGAGACCTTGGAGGAGTCTGTTCTACCCTGTCAGAAGGCAGCACCTATTCCTCAATGAGAAACTCAAGAACTGAATTCAATATGCTGGATTTCAGCATGTACTGCTTTATACCAGGAACTTCATAGTGAGCTGCTAAAGCCAACAAATCACTCTTCCTCAATGAGTTTAATTGCTCTGCAGATGGACTTCGTACAAATTCTCCTACCGAAAATTCATCAGCAGCCATCATGCACAACCTAGTTATTCGATGTAACCGAGAAAAATTAGAAACTTGGCTGCTATACACACAACCAAAACCCTTCCAAACCGAAGGAGCCTAGTTTCTAAAATATGAAAGAAACTAACCTGGCTGCTATACACACAGCCCGACCTCAGCAAACCGAGAAACCTAGTCTACACAATATACCGTGAAAATAGAACCTGGCCCTTGGCTGTTCTACTTACAACCAACCAGACAAAAGCTAGATTTTTCAATTCCCGAGAAATCTAGCAACCATGGCTGTTATAAACCCCAGCCACAAAACTAAATACCACTAAACCAAGTGAAAAAATATCTCAAAACGAGACACCCTGGACGTCACTACTTCATTCACGGCCTGTGCGGAGAATTCTACCACACCGGTAGATAAGCCGCACTACCATACACGACGTGCTATACACACACGCCGCGTCAAGTCAAAAGTACCAACGGAAAAAAACAAAAAAAAAACAAAAAAAAAAAAAACACGTACGTTGAGCTCATATACCGTCTCAACGTTTATCACCAGTCAATACAATCAAGAGGCAAACAACCAGCAAATAAAAGACTGGAAAGTCCAACAAACAGTCTTACAAACTGTGAAATACCGAAACACAAGGAAAAACAATTCTGTTTCAATGAAGCACATAAGTGCTAGCCAGTGCAACACCGTGCAAACCTAGCCTGTTGACAAGGCCTCGTGACTTGGCTATTTTCCTCGTCATGCTGTGCCTGAGATGAGACTAGCCGGCGACGAAAAGAATCAACACGGCCCGGGTGAACGCGCGATCGAGCGACTTTAGTCGCGAGGCCTTTTGGAACCTGGGTTTCATCGTCCGATATGAATTATTCACGAGTTGACATTCGTATGCTAACACGCCTACCGAGGATTATCGACCAATCACAACGGTATCTAAGGGGCTTGCTTTCCACGATTGATGTAGCTTGCACGGGGTGCCGAGATGAAGGCGAATTTGCATACCAAATTTATGCTGACGTCATGCGAAGATACGTTCGCTGATTGGCTTCTACTTATAAGGTAGCAGATCCTCGCTAGGAACAAGGGATAGCATAACAAATACAGGCCAGGTTCCAAAAGGCCCTCGCGACTCACGTCGCTCGATCGCGCATTCACCGGGCTGGGCGGCTAGTCTTGTTATGCAGCCACTACTAGCTTACTGGCCGAGAAAAATAGCCAAGTCACGAGGGCCTTGTCAAAAGGCTATGCAAACCGAACAGCATGGTCAGCGACCACCAACAAACACACATAAACACAGCGTGTTCATGCAGCACACATTACGCTACCGCAGCGAATGCAAGACGTCAAAGACCACGACGGGAAATCTCAGCAACATACTTTAAAAAAACCGGCCCAAAACACACCATTGTCTACAGGAAACAACCAGTAGGCTGCCGACACAAGCCCCATTTTGTTACGGATCGCTACTTGCCCGCACCCCAGGTTCCCTGTCCTATAACTACGAAGACAGCACAACAAAAGATTACTCTGGAAAACCGGCTGTATGTGTGCGTGTGTGTGTGTGTGTGTGTGTAATTGGGTTTTTACAGACGTGTATCAATCAGATATGATTATTTACGTCTGGGGACCGACCTTTAACGTCACCATCCGAAAGACGTGACTCAGCTTCGAACCTGGGTCCGCTGAATCAGTTTATAACTTCCACTGTTAGCTGGATTACAGGCGCACGCCACAACGCCCAGTTGTAAGTTAATAAAACGCCTTATAAAACGGGTTCAAGAATGTAGCCATCCTGATTGGTCAAATAACACCACGTGACCGTGCAAAAAAAAAAAAGGGGGACAAACGCACGGCGAAGGGACTAACGCACGGCTAATCCGGATCAAACCGGATCTGTAAGCATGTAAACATGTAGCGCAGACACTATGACACGATTTGGCTATATGTTTTAACACGCTAAGATTGTAGATTATAGATTGTATAGATCGTAGACCCGTTTACATGGTTGTGAGTTCGTGCGTTAGTGAGATCCGGCAACACGCAGGTTTTTATCGTGATGTCTAACACCACGTACACCACGATAAAAACCTTTGTGTTGCCGGATCGCACTAACCAATCCCAACCATGTATTAATAGTATAATGTTGAATCTCCTCCTGGTCTCGATCGTCACAATCGATCTCGACCTATTAAACTCGCCCTCATCACAAGTGCAAACGGATTCGTTTAATAAATCAAGGAAATGCAAGCATCACTTAATTACATTAGTAGAGCTTTGCCATCCCTGAAAAAAAAAAAAAAAAAAATCTCGATTGGGGTGTCATATGAAAGGCAGACAATTTTTTATTTATTTTTTTTTAGAAATGTGATTATCTCTTTGAAATTAAAATATCGTTGGCCAAACGACTTTTTGTTAGCCCTGCTTCTTATTGTCTTTATTCACTCATGCGTGAAGTATTTATCATATGAGTGGCATCTAATGAAATGAGAGGATCCAAGCTTTACAAATATGTGTCATTTACTAATCATAATTCTTATTAAGATATGATTAAACATCGCTAAATCTCGGCTTCGTTTTTTTTTTCTCGGACGCACTGTATAGTCCAATAATTGTCTTTACACCCATATGATTAAATGACTTCCTTATTTTTGCAACAACAAATCAATTTTGAAAACGTGAGAATGCGTAAATGACGAATAGATTGGAGAAATTAGATTCATAAAGAAGGCAATTCCCGGCTATTTTTTTTTTTTTGTTTTTTTTTTGTTTTGTTGTAATTGTTTCACCTGTTTGAAAATAAATGAACATACTGTTAATTTGACTGCCTATTAATCAAAAGGAAAGTGAAACTCGAGAAAGTATCCGCACCGAGTCGTCATTAATGACTTTGAAAGACCCTTTGGTCTCTTTAACTGAACGACGATAAATTGAATTTGGATGTTCGAAGCACATTTTTGGACCCTGGAAAATAAAATTGAACGACTGAAAACAAAATATGAACCCGAGGGGTAAAGAGCCTGATCAGTTAGTCACGGACGGACATTTGACAAATCTTGAGAGTTTGAAGGCCTGTAGAAAATAAGTATTTAATTGCAGAGAACTATTTTATGTTTCATTGTGAAGGGCATCACTGAAGGAGTTAAAATTTGATAAAATTTGGTTGCCATGGTTGTCGACTAAAATAATAATCCATAAAATATTCAATGTCATGGATGGACAAAATGCCTACTCAACCGATCAGGCTCTTAACTGGAGTAGCAAATCGCTTGAATACGAGCGTTTAAAAATATGAATTTGAGAGCCAATTTTGCGAATTTGACCGGGAAAACCTATATTGTCCGCTTTTAATATCAAACATTTTATTTTTGATAATATAATGTATGGACAAAAATATAAGTGGAATTTACTTACGTTTCAAATGTGCTTTCCTCCACTTGAAAACGAATACCGCAATAACGATTGCAGAAATAAGTATCACGGCTGTAGGTTTAAAAATATACATTATTTACAATTTTATCTTAATACCGACATAGAAACTTATTGCAATGTCTTGAATAATAATATGTAGCTGGTTGATTACATGTATAGATCAAGCGTTAAGAAAGAGTTAGATAGCTTACGATCTTGCTTACATGGAATAGCCACCCTCCCTCCCAAAATTTTCCGGGTTTTACCAAAGTAACATGCCAAGAAAACGATATATAATAACTCCTTTTTGAGTGGGAAATGGGTTGTCTGCGCAACACGACATTGCTTTCGACAGCCAAATTTGTTATTTTTCGTCCACATGTTTCTAAATCAATGGAGACATAACTTTTTTTTCCTCTCCTCTCTCTCTCTCTCTCTCTCTCTCTCCATCTAAAAGTACTAAATACTAGCCACTACCTACTGACTACCAATTTTAAGTGCTCATGTTCGTTTAATATCCCGCACTTTTTTGTTTGTTTAGCTTTTCTACCATTTTTCGACCTCTCCTACACATATTCCAGTGCTAATATTACTACTACTTACGGACAACAACTGCTACAGCAACGCGGGATTTCTGACCATCTCGAATCAAGTGAATGGTCATGGATCTACTATGAGTATGTCCAACTAACCCGGTGGCGACACATTCAAAAGAAGTTTCGCCGATACCATCAGTTGTAATTGTAATGATTTTGCTGCTAGTACCATCGCTGTTGTTCCACTCCCTCCTTTCCAAGAAAGAAACTCTTTCTAATCCATGCATAAAGAAAAGGTTGATATTTGGGTAGTATCCTTCCACTTGACATGTTAATGTCGTATCTGATTGGATGCGGAGAGTACAGGATGATGAGCTATTGACGGGACACTCTCGGATGAAAGGAAATGGCTCCCGAGGATACGCTGAAAAGAAAGGAAAATTATCAATTTATTTAATAAGCAAGATGGATTTTAGGTGCTACTATAATTATAAGCCCTCTCTATGGGCGACTCGGTTAAAAAGTATCAATATATATTTTATTGCCAGTATTATTATCATTAAAACTCATGTACAGTATTGGCAGCAAAAAGGAAATTGAAAAGAAACATATAGTCTCATGTTGTTCAAGATGTCTGTAAGGGATTATTTGGTATTCCATCTATGAATTCTCGTGAATTTCAGTGTAAATATCTGTAAATAATGCTCGATCACTGCCTTTATGCTAGGACTCTTCCACCCCGACCGCTCCCCGAACAGCAATCTTGGGGCTCCGCATAGAGACAGCATGTGTATCACTGTGTGTAGCTACTCATTGGTTTTACACGTGTGTATACAGTATATATCACATGCTGCATGCCTTTGTTGGGATTTTATGCGCCTGTCCCGGCACATACATTAGTTTTTGCCTTTTATTTGTTTAATATTAAACTTTAGGAGGCGAAATCTTTACAGTGTCTTAGTATTGCCAGTATCTTGCTATTTATTTGAGGGCTCACTAAAACGCTTCATGACCTTTAATATTATTGTTGTTATCAATATTATTATTTGCATCATCATTATTATTATTATTATTATTATTATTATTATTATTATTATTATTATTATTAGTAGTAGTAGTAGTAGTAGTAGTAGTAGTAGTATTGTTATTATTATTATCATCATTATTATCATGACCATAATTATAATTATTATTAGTAGTAGTATTGTTATCATTATTATACAGGATAGCCCCATCAGTGAAATGCACTGTTTCCACAGGGGGCCCTGTTGAAAGAAAAATAAAACACATGAAGATACAAATAGAAAGACATATACAGTGCGAGTCAGAAAAAAATATTACACTTTTTTAAATGCTTATATTACAAATATGATAGAAAAATCATAATTCTTGCACCACAGTTGGATAGAATAACTCTTCCAGTTTTATTTGATAACACATTTGCGGGGAATCAGTAATGAATTTACTAGACAGGAATCAATTAATGTGTCTGAGTAAAAACCTATTTGAGCCAAAATCAACAATGCCTTGCCTGATTTGGATTCCACTGCACAATAAGCAAAAAAGCCTTTTGTAATGATAATTGAGTTGTTCGGAGACAGAGTCATTGCGTTACGCGAACGTGTGGAATGGCCACAAGATCACCAGACTTAACATGGAATTTCGAACCTTCTTTTGTTTCACTCTTAAATTATAAACTATAATAATCATCAGAATTACCAGTCCTTTTTCATTTATAATTATAACATTAATAATAATTTGGGGGATTATGAACCATTCTCCCGCCCCCCCCCCCAATTTTTATTTAAAATTATATACCTTCTTTAACAAAAAAAAAAAAAAAGATGAACAACTGCCAATTAACCCATGCATTTGTTTCCTGTCACCTAGATTATTGTAATTCCATTTTTTCTAACCTCCCTCATACACATTTACTTCCACTTCAACGGGTACAAAATTCTGCCGCAAGACTTGTCTCCCTCTCCAGGAAATCCGAGCCCATAACCCCAATCCTCCGTTCTCTCCACTGGCTTCCCATACATCACCGTATATCTTTTAAAGTTCTTCTGCTTACGTACAAAATTCTGAATGGGCAAGCCCCCAAGTATCTCACAGATCTCATTTCCTTACGTTCCACTACTTCCTCAAGATCCCTCCGTTCATCCTCTACAATGCAGTTAACTCCTGGACCTCGCACTTCCACAAAATATGGTGATCGTGCTTTTTCTACAATTGCCCCTTCTCTCTGGAATTCTCTACCTGCCTATATACATCTAGCCACTTCCGTTAATCAGTTTAAATCCCTGCTGAAAACGTACCTTTTTAGTAGATAGTCCTCTGGAATGGCCCAGTTGTGGGTCGGTCGATGGAGGTGCACACCGACTTTGATTTTCAGTATTCATTTACTGTATTAATATACTTGTATCTATTGTTTGAACTACATAAGGTTTCTAATAATTTTTGTATTTTTGTATTATTTGGGATTTAATCTTAATTTTCCGGTAAACCGTGCGCTTAGCAACGTCCGTATTAAGCGCCTGATAAATGTATTGTATTATTATTATTATTAACGTCTTTTATTGTTTTGGGGAAATTTTTTACGAACCTTAGAATAACGAACATCTGGAGAAACGTACCAACTGTTCGGAATTACGAAACTTACTTACTAAATTATTCAGAGTAATGAACCTTATGTTATACGAAATTTGTTGTTCAGAATTATGAACCTTCGGATATTAAATCCTTTGGCAGAACTAACCTTTGGTATCAAAAGACCCCCCCCCCCCCCTCCCCCAATCACACATACATACAACACACATATACTTTCTTGGGGCATTACTTACTTTAATCAGGGAGCTGTAAACAGAAGGAGTTATGCGCTACTCCGCAACTGTTAACCAGGTTGTTAGATAAAAGAGCGCATGAATTATCAGGGTTTCAAATTCCTACATCAGAAAATGGTATCTCAGCAACTGTTCGCTGTCCCTTTCAGTGATTTCTCATCAATTGTCGAATGTGTAATGAGTTGAACGAGCGAACAGAAACTTATGTAATTTCATACCTTTTTCAACTGCAAAAATACGAAATGCACGTGAATGCACGCACTAGCGAAGTACTTTATATCAAATATTGTAAATCATGGATGAAATGATGGGACATTAAAACGACTGGAAATGACCGGAATATCCTAAAATATTGAGTTTTTGTCAGGATTTAATTTTCCTGTCACCGACGCTGGCACACAAATTTTAGGAAGAGCGGAGTACTAAATTTGAAAAATTGTTTGATGCATTATTCCCGAACACAATCCCCACATAAATTTTACAATTTACACTGAAATTTGGCCGGCAATTTGATAAATGCGAAACTGGTCCCTGGCCTCCGAACCCCCCCCCCCCCCCCCCCCCCCCCCGGTGGAAGAGCGGCGCCTCGCATGGAACTTCAAAGCCAAGTGGAATGTTACGCATCCATTGCTAAGCTTTAGAACTCACGCATACGTTTGCATAATTTCACAAGAGTTTCCACTCCTTCTGTTTACAGCTCCCTGTTTTAATCTTTAATTTGCCACGTGTGCCAGTTGGAGCCTCTGCTCGTTAGCAACACACGTGCCTATCGGCACAAAACAGTGTACACCGATTAACAGAGAGGATTGCCCTGTACAGCACATGCGTTTTGGAAAATTAACCATTCCCAGTTTTCCCTTCTTACATGACGACCCTTTAACACAGGTATAAGTATAAGCCTTACACTGGAAACAGTAATCTTGAAGCCATCGGTATATCTATCCCACGAGAAATGCAATGTGGCACTGAGAGATCATAAACCTACCGAATACAGTGAGGTTGGTAGCATCCCGATACACAGTTCCCGTGTCATAATCAGTGACCTTGCAGGCATATTTATCTTCGTGTTGGATTGTTACATCGTAGATGACAAGTGAGTATTCGTCGGTAATATTAAACAACCCTTCATCGTATCCAGGTCCTCCTCTCGAGAGGACATGGCGAGACAAGTCCATAAAGACAAGCGTTTCATTTGGACTTTTTACCCAGGAAACCTTCATTGGACGAATAAGCACCTGGCATGGCAGAACAACACTTTCTCCCTTCTGAGCGTTAACAGCCGGTTTTGTTTTCACCGCCGTGTCTAATAAAAAGAAATCATTGTTATGGTCAGCTCATTCATTGACAAAACCTTCAGCTCATTAAGAAACATCATCTTGATTTCGGAATGCTTAATCGCTACTGTGGTATTGCTTAAAGAGAAAGTTGAGTTCTGGTCATGCGATTACATTATGAAAGAAACTGTATCAAAGCAATTGGGAAAGGTTGATCATTTCTACATATGAATAGATGTATATTGTGAGGTTTTTGAATCATCAGAATGATTATAAATTGACCCATTCCTATTGAATAGTACATGCGATATGCACAGAAATGGGTATATGGGACTGCACACACATGTGGCATAAAAGTTCGGCCCCAATAACATGAATAATTCAAATATTTTTTCGTCATATTTCGAATATGAGGGCATTTGAAGAGCAATCCCTTTCAGGGTAAATTTCTACTTTGACATGTTTGATGTTCTTAGAAACTGACACAAAAAAGGGAATGGGAAAGCTCACAAATTATTGTTCACTTTTCCCAGAATACAACCTTGTATTTAAGTATACTGTACATCATTCACCTAGATACTTTCATTTTAGTCAATGTCTTTCAAAAAATTAACGACACATGTAAACCTATAACTTAGTTTTAAATACAAGAATTTGTTTCAACTAGGCATTGCAAAAATTCTACTTACGTCAACAAATACACAGGAAGTACAGAATGAAATAATATTGCATCTCTTGAGTAAGACAACAATGAGGATTGAGGAATTAATGAAGCCGACCTGGCATTAATTGTAACTTAGTAAAAGGAAAAATGTCGAAGTGCTTGCAGAGAAACATCCAAGCCAATGAAGATCTATGTGATTCAGCAAGCAAATCCATTGTTCTGGACCCTAACATGAGTGGACGGGAATAGGGGTACCGGTAGAGTGTTAGACATCTTATCTCCTCTTGATCAGTAGGTCTAAATTGTGATGCTGTTTGTACAAAATGTCAAAGAAACAGTTGTATTTCATGAATATGTACTAATGTGTAGTTATTTATTATAAAGCAAAGGGATCAAGCAACAATTTTAGAAACCTTTACTTAACAGACCCTCCCGAAGAAAAAAGGGGGAAAAGGAACTCACCGGTGACTGTAACGTCGGTGTAGTTATAGATCAGAATTCCGTTGTAGTTCGAGACTCTGCAGATGAAACGTCCTGAGTCCGTACTGGTGACGTTTTTGATAATCAGGGAGTAATTATCATCCATGTCACAGCTGCCATCTTCATATCTTGGTCCGAACTTGTTACCATAACTCCATGTCACTAGAGATGATGCTTTCTCCGGGTCATCTCCTTTTTTCCAGTAGACAGCGTTTGGGGCTCCTTTAAATCGACATGTCAAAACGCCTGGGATTCCAATGACTAATGTCTTCTCGACGTCAGTATACACAACACTGTCCGGGATATTTTGAGACGATCCTGTCGAATTACCAAATCAGGGGGAAAATAGGAAAAAAATGGAATAGTAGACTAACAAGAAGGAGACAATATGGGATAGAAGAACGTTGATATTCAACAAATTCTTTTTAGATCCTATAGCAATAAGCCTCATCATATCAGCTCTAAGTTTATGTGACTCAAAATGAGATTTTCTCTTCAAATAATTCTTCTAAATATCAATTTTGATTCCGTGAACACCAACATTTGCATTGATCCTATTTTATGATGAGAAAAAAAAAAATAGAATAGAAAATTACTCAAGTAATCCATTTCCATTGTCCGAGCCCGACGTTCCACCATGTCCACCGCGCCTGCCAACATTTTCACATTAAAAGGCCTATTGTCTCAGATTCTACTAAGAAGAATGCAGCAGTAGTACTGAATTACATAACAGAGTTGTGTGTCGGGTCATCTTCAATGAAGATGCTTACTCGTATACAAAATGTACCCAATATGCCATATAAAACTTTTTTTTAAAACTTTGTATGAGAAAATACACTTGTTGATGATGAAAACATAATTCTATTTTTTTGTTGTTTTATTTTGTTTTCCTTGTCAGAGAATTTTGGAGGAAAACTAGAACCCCAAAATGTGATAATCCTTTTTTTTTCTTGTCAGAATTTTTTTCCAGACATTACAAAAGTTACTGGTGACCCCCCCCCCCCCCCCCCCCCCTGATTTCAAAATGGATTTGCACCGCTGTACACTCGTCAGTTCTTCCTCGACCAGCGCTCTTGGTGCAAAAGCCATAGAAACCAAAAGTAAACTCTGACTACTTGAACTTTGTATGCTGATAGTGATCAATTTATGTTTACACTGCTTCTGCATGCATTAACCATATAAAATTGATTGTTAACGATACACAACGTAAAAACAGTAATAAATTAAGTCACGATGTTCATAGCCTGAAGGTCTGATAATTTCCTGTTGAAATGATAACGAAGGCATCATACCGAACAGGACTGGTGAATATACTTCAGGAATTACGTGTCATTAGGGGGTAGAGATACTTTGCAAGAAAAAAATGAATGTTAATCTTAATATGAATCAGAACTAAGGAACGTTAATCTGAATATGAAAGTCAATATATCCTTTTAAAGTTCTAACCACTGCCATTGAACTTGGTGTCCAAGTGGGTGGAGAAATAATATGTAAATTAATTACTACTTTAGCATTAGTTGTGGTCATAGAAACATTTATTTTCAACATATCATATCATTAGGAATCTAAATTGGGGTATAGCTTTTCTTGAAGAATTAAAGAGTTCTTAAAAACGCTGATTACCGAGGTGTCAGGGTAAAAAAAATAAATAAATAAACAAACAAACAAACAAACAACAAAAACAAAACAAAAAAAAACAAAAAACGGGAGAGGTAAAAATGCCAGAGTTAAAGCTGAAATAGGTAAAACAGTATCAGATGTCAGAGGTTGAATACCAGAGGTAAAAATTCCAGAGTTAAAACAATATCAGATGTCAGAGGTTGAATACCAGAGGTAAAAATGCCAGAGCTGAAATACCATAGGTAAAGATGTTAGAGGTAAAAATACCAGAGGTAAGAATATTAGAGGTCAAAAGGCCAGAGGTAAAAGAAAATCCCTGAGGTTCTACCTCTGACATTTTTACAGCGAACCATTGCAAAAGTGATATGCACTTTAATTTGGCAACTTCTTATTGAGCTCCTTGATCTCCATAAAATGTTTCTAGTAAATCTAGACCATGTTTTATTGGAGTTCAGTTCTACTTTTTTGTTAAATCTTGAGCACGTGAGTTAGTCTAGTGGTACGATCATCTTTATGTCTTCTTCTACGAACAGATTCTGGCAAACCCTGGTTCAAAATTGAGGGCGTCTTTCGGATGGTGAGGCTAAAGTTCGCTCCCTAGACTGAAATAATCATATCTGATTGATAAACGTCTGTAAAAAAAAAAAAATAGTTTTACAAACACAAACTGACACACATATATACGCACACACACACGCCTAAACACGCACACACACACAATCACACACAATAAATCTGAAATCTGAAATCTGAATTCTAATGGTTTCAAGCAGGAAACAAATGATGTGAACCACTCCCCCCCCCCCCCCCACCGAATTTCGAAGCTACAAAGAAAAACCGTCAGCTCAATACTGAGCCAGCTAAGTGTTTTTTAGCCCACCTGGTATATTTCAGTTACGATATAATATTAAAAGCAAGAACTTAATACCCAGTCATTAGCAGTAACGCGTGTAACCCAACCCCTCTCATAGTACACACGATCAAACCCACCATTTAGAATCAGCAAACACACGAATACATTTAAGACATGTTATGTTTGTCTTCCATGTCTCGTCTTTCTTATATGGTTATTGCAACTTAGCTACAAATAGGCTGAAGGACGCTTTGAAGGATCAAAGTCAAATGTATTATCACCTTAATGCACTAGACCCAGTAAATCATATGGAACAAAGAGGCGGGCTGAGGTACTAAAGCTAGGTATCTGTGCTATTTTTCTATCCAATTTAATATATTTTATTTACGAAATTATATCAAATGGCTAGAAATTGACACGATATTCATCAAAAGTAACGCTTACGACCTTTTCCTACCCTCCCCCCTCCCCTTGAAACCGATCAACGCACAAAAACAAAATTAAGCACATCAGCCTACACATGTAATATAGGCTTTCCCATCCATTTCAACCATTTTTATTTTTTTTTTCATTTTAATCCTATACTTTTTTCATTCAATTTCTTGCCCGAAATTCGTGATATATACTAGTCAATTTCGTCTTTGGTCATTCATTTTAGAACTTTGTCCAATCGATTTCATCATTTTGCATCTAATTTTGTCAAAGTCAAATCGATTTTGTCATCCCCGGCTGCAAACCTACGAGTGCATGAATTGATTTCAGTTTTTTCCAGTCACTTTCACTCAAAGCATTATTCGAATTTGTCACTCGATCCAGTGCTATACATAGATGTTTGCATAAAGATTTTTATCACGCTTTGTCTTGTCATTCAGGTATTCCAGCTTTGTTTCCCCTGTCTCCCCTTCAAAGACAGGAACGAATAACAATACAAAAAGTTGGGCAAAAAAATGCCCAATTTTTAACCAACACTGGGCAACATACTGTCCACACAACTTTTGGTTAAAATTTGCCCAACTGATGTTGGGCAATCCATTTACTATGTTGTTGGGCAAATTAAATTGCCCATCAGTTGGTGACCCATTAGATTTTACCCAACTCTACAATTGCCCAACTGTTGGTTATATTCTCAGTTGGGTAATTATTGCCCAACCAATCTTACCCAATAGGATTGCCCAACCCTCTATTTGTTCAGTTGTTTGGTAACAAATATCATGTGGTTGGGCAAATTCAGCTGCCCAATTTATTGTTTCCTTTTTCCTCCAACCTAGGTAAAAAAAATGAAATCTGCTTGTTACGTCCTTCTGGGTCTTAACCTAAGCAATCCTAACCTATCCTATTTTAAGCTATCCTATCCTATATCTTAACCTATCCTATCCTAGTCCTATCCTATCCAGTTAGTGCAAACTAGTGCAAGCTCTTATATACCCCTTATATTTTTTTATGCATTCAGTGACAGTTAGTAAATCGGGCCACCCCAAACCATACGCTACTAAAAATTCATGAATATTCATATAAGTGTTTTCCCCAATATTGGGTAAAAATATTTACAAGTTGGGCAAAAGCGAATTTCTAACCAACCATCAGTTACCCAACAAAATTTACCCAACTGGCAAAGGAAATGTGACAAAATTACACAACTACAGGGCAACAAGTACCCAACCCATAATTACCAAATACTGTTGGTAAATATATGCCCAATATTTAGGTAAAAAGTATTGACCAATATTGGTTACACCACTCGAGTGTCCAATTGGTTAATAATAGCCCAGAATTGGGAATATTTTTAACCAACCAGCAGTTACCCAACTAAATTTACCCAACATTTTAAGAGTGTACGAAATCATTTATGTTATTATTGTCATGTAGTATGGTGCACCTAGCCACCTATTCAGGGATTTCATATTTCCACAAAAATAAAATATATTGTTTCATTCCCAAATTTGTTTATTTATTTTCTTTTTTGTCAAAAGATTACTGAAAGAAAAACTCTCTGTACATATGCAAATTACAGGTTTTGTATTAACTTTTTTAAATATTATATTCAATAAATAAGGAGACACACATGAATTTTAAAAAAGTGTCCATCTTATCCATTTGATGGTTATAGGTAAGTTATATTGAAATATTTTGTCTTGCACTGCATTTCATCAGCTCATTTCTTATTGCAAAAAAAATATTTAAAAATAACGTTATTAAAGGATCAAAGTCAAATGTGTTATCGCTAAAAGCAGTTAACTAAATTTATTGAAGGGGAAAAAAAAAGGGTTTAACCGGATCAACTATGCTTGTGGGCTGGAAAAAAGTTTTTAAAAAAGAAATCAACGAATTCATTTCTCCTCTATACAATCAAGCTAATTACAGACACCAATATACAGCATCTGATAATATTGTCACATAATTGTCTAAAGCCCACGGCACACTCTGCGATCAGTCCGCGATCCGACTTCGGAAGAAAGTGTAATGGCAATCGATATAAATATTTAACACGATAAAAACTTCTTTCGAAAAATAAACTCAAGCCAATTTCAATAGCCCTGTCTATCACCTTTAGAAATGTGCGAACATTATAATGGTGTATTACGTAATCCGAACCTGATTTTTATGGGCAGTACAATAGGCCTTTGAAATTGCCCTTGAGTTTATTTTTCGAAAGTAGTTTTTATCGTGTTATTTAAACACATAACATATTGTTGACTAAGGTTGTAAGTATTCATATAGATATTAAAATCGAAAATACGGCCTATTGCGAGCATTCTGGTCGGAGGAAAAGCGAAATCGGCTCCGAGTCGTAGTGACGTTAAAGGAGTCCTACGATTGTCTAAGATTTAAAACTGATTTGGCCCTTATTCCGGGTATATTTTTTGACAGCACACCCAAGGCCTGTGTTAAGTATTCATATTATTGTTCAGGATCTGAATCGGGTAGATTGTATTTGTTAAAATGCCCATATTTAATGCTATTGCTATCTATTTCCAAAATCGGATCGCAGTCGATCGTATAGTGTGCGGTGGGCTTCATAGTAACACATAGACCCTAGGCCTGTCCTCGTGATAGCTAATGTACTCACCAATCTGGGAAAACGTGAGGATGATTAATACTGCTGCTACTGCTGTTTTAAATTCCATGATTTATGTGTTCCAAGTTCTTAGCAGAGAATGTAATCTTAGTGGTGCGCATTTGATCTATAACTGGTGACTGATAAGACGTTACACATGTGTAAAAGATGGTAATCATTATTATTTTTATACGATCCCAAGTGTGTCAGCAGCCATAACGGGCGTAGTCAAATGCACGTAGGCACGGCTGGACCGGTATGCACTGTAGGCACACACTTTAAAATTATGATTTGTGATAAGTATGCCTATATTGACTTTATGATAATGATAGCTGATATCAAAGTGCAGTGTTTTGATGGTAAATTACATTGACCTTAGTTGTTCCGTTGGATAAACGTTACAAATTGTGTTTATATGTAGCAGAATGTGCATCAGAAATATCTTGTCATGAGTTAGGAGGCGTCATATGTACGAGAGAGGAGTTTGACTCCATACAATACAATATAGTAAGAATAACATTCCCCCCCCCCCCAAAAAAAAAATACTATTAATACTATTTATTGGGGGGGGGCAAATATACGTAATCACTTTTGTCCAGAAATTAGTATATCTTATATAGTTAATGCTCAAAATGAAATGACTTGCACACACTATTTGACCACGATTAAAAAAGCCCCCCCCCCCCCCCGACCAAAAAAATCCGGGAAGACACATCCCTCATCTGTTTAACGACAAAATTAATTCACCAGTCAATTTCCTACCATAGCCGATTTTCTAACTTTAGCCCGGACCTAACCCTTCTTATTCTTCTTTTCCTTATTCTTCTTTCTCTCCAGTTGAAGGACAGGCCACCATGATTTCATGGAGAATTGTCATACTGTGGCTCTTAACCCTACACTAAACCTAAACCATATTGCAATCCAAAACCTTCCCTTAACATGACTAACGCTATACCTTTGACAAAGTAAAGACTGGAGCAAATGCATGTCGGCGAAGTAAATGTTGGCTTCTCTTCTCAATCATTTGTTATAATCAGTGGCGTATCTAGGTATTCTGGCACCCGGGCCAAACTATCAAATCTGCGCCCCCCCCCCCCCCCATGCCCAAACTTAGATTAATGAGCGTTTTTGATTTAGAAATGAAAGCACTATGAGTTTTGATGCACATAACCCGGGGTTGTTAGCCCAAATTTGATGAGTTATTGTATAAGCGAGGGAGCAACGCGACCGAGCGGAAGATTTTTTTTTTTTTTTTTTTTCCTTTTCACCACTCGAATTGAAATTTCTTATGTATTTTACCCTAACAAAGAAAAAAATCCAGGGGAATAGAGCGACCTAGCAAAATATTTTGTTTGCTTGTTTGAAATTTTGAACATTCCTATCTTGGGGGAACAAAATGAATGAAAACTTTGATGAAATAAATTTGAGGAAGGCAATTGCAAGGCAAATTTATGATTCCTTTCTAATGTTATATACTTTGAAAGTTCTTTTTATGCACTTATATCCCATCTGGGGCGCAAAATTTAACAAGATCCTGCCTTATGCGTGGGGGGGGGGGGCGCGCAAACAAAGCAGCATAGGGTCAATTAATCGTTAACACTTTAAAAACGCCCTTGGGGTGCAAAATAGCTAGATCTTAAACATAATTGTGAGAGGGAGCAAAGCGACCGAGCTTTAGAACATTTTCGCATTTCAAACCCCATAAAACACCATTTCTTACGCATTTTGTCCTTGACTGGAGAGCAAAGAACTCCCAAAGACCATAAAATTTCTTGTATTTTCGCCCTTTTCTTTCTCTCTTTGGCGTTTTTTGCGCCCCCTTCAAGTGCCGTCCGGGGCACATGCCCTCTCTGCCCCCCCCCCCGTAGATACGCCACTGGTTATAATTATGCCCTGATCAACCCTCTTGTTCGAGCCATGCAAGCCATGGATTATTGCCACTTCTTTGTCATTAAGTAAATTTTGATATTCTGAACCTTGTCTGTTGATAACATCTTAAGTAAGTTTCTGTCTAAACTGTTTCTCTTTTAGTCATAAAAAAAATTATAACATTATACTGCATCGACATAAATATATGTGTTCATATACTGACGTTTTTTTTTTGTTTTTTTTTGTTTTTTTTCAAATGATAAACAGACTTCTTGCTGAGCAAGCAATCATACACCGTCCCTGAGGAAGGGTTAATATTCGTATGAATCAATATGCTTGTTTCAAACTTCTGACATCGTTTGGAAGTTTGCACCGCAGCAATAGACGTCGGTATGCAAGTGGGTTGAGCATGCTGAGTGATTATTACTGAAAGACAATATGTTTCTTCGATTGCGTATTTATTTCTAGATATGCCTGTGACAGACGCTTACTTTATTAATGTTCATTTCTAGGAAATTTTTGATACACATAACCGTAGATTTTCAAGATGTGCTGTGCAAATGAATAAGGTGGCATTAAATAGAATGAAGAACAGAATGGTGAGTAGGGAAAGCGGCAGATAAGTTCCATAAAGAGGGCGGGGGGGGGGGGGGGGGTGCGGGGCTGTATGTGAGATGTAGTTTTTCATAGATCCCCTTGAATGTATCTAATGTGGAAGGGAATGTAAAGTATTTTCAACGCCCAAGTTCCATATGTAATTAAAAGTCGACATTATTCACTTCATGAAATCAACCGCCTTAATGTAATTTGTATTTTGTTTTCGATATTTTTGTTTGCTCATAACAACAACTGCGTAATCATTTACCTATCTTTTAGCTGTACAGTGAATATGTACCATATAGATAATGATGTAAGAAGGGAATGAACAGGTTCATTGGTATATATCAAAGAGAATACTGAGTACTAATAAAGGAAGATTTCTTGACGACCACAAAAATATAGAACTTACCATTTGCTGCTTGGCTAAAAATAATTCAAATCTACAATAGGTATAATCTTCGTGAAAGCATTATCTCTAAGATTTGCATTTTCTTTTTTTTTTTAATGAAGTACGCTTTCATATTCTGTCTTATATCACCGTAACGCTAAAACACATTTAGTCTTGCGGTCAAGTCCTTTAAATGTAAGCAGGCATACAATGGGTTAGTGAAGAAAAGTGTTGATCTTGGAGATCACGTGTGATAAAAATGGATATAGCGGGTTTTTTGTTATAAAAGTAGTTAAGTAGTTCACTTAGAGAGATAATGAAACACTATTCCCCAGCCCTCCCCCCCCCTTCCCTGCCATCCAAAAACACACGCGCACACAGACGCACACACACACATACCTGGAGAGAGGAATAGAGAGAGAGAGAAAAAAAAAGATAGAGAGGGGGTAAGACACAAAGGAAGAGAAATGTGGGCTGGTGCTTGTTTGTGTGTTGTGTGTCTGTGTATGTGCATGAAGCATATGTGGGAGTGTCTGAGGTTTTTCATTTACTGTTTTATCATTTTAATTATTTCTGTCTCATTAAAAAAAAAATGTTTCTTCAACGCGCATGCGCGTAAATAGTAAAAATGCCTAAAAATAGACTAAACTAGACTGTGCTTGTGTTATAGGGCGCTGCAATAATAAATATATTCAACTTCGGGTGCACGTACGCGCGCGTCGGTAGGTAAAATTTAAAAAAATGCTCAAAATGGTCTAGAATCAATCTTGGGCATGTTTCAGGCAATTTAAAACATTTCAAGTTTTGACTGCTCTAGAATTCTGAATTATCCTGTACGATTTCAAGATAATGACCGTTCCACAGCCCACCTATAAAGTTATACTTGTTGAACTCTAATTCTTTTAAATTTTCACTTCATAGGTTGAAATATGAAAGATCCAATCAAAGTTTAAAACTTAAAGAAAAAAAAAAATCCAAAAAACAGCTACGCTCTTCTTAATTAAGTTTTATGTACCAATCGCAACATTGTTATTACTACTCCCTTTCAACTTCCTCACTTCCATTTGCTCTCTCTTTCTCCCTATCTGTCCCTTTCTCTCTCTCTCTCTCTCTCTCTCTCTTTCTCCCATCTCTCTCTTTCTTTCTCTCCTTTTCGCTCTCTCTCCCTTTCTCCCCATCTCTCTCTTTCTCTCCCCTCTTTCTTTCGTTCTCTAAATTCTCTCTCTCTCCCCCCCCCCTCTTTATTTCGTTCTCTCTCCCCTCTCTATCTTTCTCTCCCCATCTCCCTCTTTCTCTCTCCTCTCTCTTAGTCCCTTCCATGCCAAGGGTGAAAGTGATTATGTTTCTATACACTGTACGAAAATTCTGCAATTAAGGAAGACGGCTGCAGAAGAATTTTTACCAGTAACCATTACTAGTACTTCTAAGCACAATGAAACAATAAGAAAATAATCAAAGTTCTTATATTTGAAAGTTTGTACAATATTCAAAACTTCTGGCACAGAAGGAATCATTATCGCCCTCCTCCTAACCATTTCAATTCTGCTCGAACACAGGTTGCACAAAAGTTCTTAACACAATACCCATTTTCATATCTAGCATTTTTATTCTATAAACACCTTCATTATTTAAGTGTAGGTAACACTATACTGATATTCGTACTAAAACATTTTTGGACAACTTTGAACGTGAGTCTTCACAATTTTACTAATACGACCAATAGATACGATATTAATACATATATGTGGATGCACACATCTAAAAGGTTGGTCACAACCGGTCGTGTACCTCCTTGCGTGTGGTCTGCGACGGATTTCGCAGAAAAATCCTAGCGTCGCACGCACGGGTCTGCACGTTTGTTTTTTTTTTGTGTGTGTTTTTTTTTTGTTTTTTTGTTTTCCAGGCACGTAGGAGCACGCAGGACACGCAAGGAGGCTGTTGGACATGTCCAACAAAATCTGCGTGTGGCTACGTGTTCTGATGAACGCACGTGACACGCACAGCCATCGTACGTGCTCCTTGCGACAATCGCACGGGCTCCTTGCGGAGGTCTCACAAAGCCCATGGTTCCATACGGAGCCGTGACATGTCGCGCGTCGGCTACACGTCGGTTGCACGGTACCTGTACGCGGCTGTACGTTCGTCTCAAGAGTTCTTACAGGTAAGAGAGAGTATGTATAGCTACGGTCACAAAGGTTCCTACGAACGATGCGTTTGTACGAATCTCACTGTTCGTAGAGATTCATAGATGGGGCATATATTCTTACGGCCTTCTTACGAAATTTGTACGAACGCCGTTTAATTCGCAAGAACAACTTAAGACCTTCTTGAGAAACGAAGTGATTTTCGGTTATACAATGGCCCTAGAGTTCGTACGTTTTTCGTAAGAATGCCTTAAGTTATTCTTCCGTCAGACTTACGGCCATCGTACGATTTTTGTTGTAGCTAGATGGTCGTACGTGCAACTCATGCCAATCTCAAGTCATTCGTAAGAAGATCTTACGATTTGTTTGTATACTGTGTCGGGTTGCAAAAAAGCGCTGTCGTGTACTGTCGACAATTCTGTGACTGTTGAAAGTTTGATACTTTCAATATGGCAGTAGTGCCAAGGAGACTACAACTGCAGCTGCAGCTGCATCTGCAAGAAGAGGAGGAGGAGAAAGAAGATTGTGTACCTACGCCTTACGAGCACCTTACGAACGCCTTACAAACACCAAGAAGAGCGCCGTACGAATCTCCGTTCGTAAGGGGTTCTTACGAACGTAAGAGCCCTCTATGAACAATTTAAGGCGTTCTTACGATCATCGTAAGACTATAAAGCTTGTAGAATTGTCTCTCGACCCTACAAAATCTTTCGTTTTACGATGTTCTTACGACGTTCGTACGGCCGCCTTACGAAGAGGGGGTTTCTTACGACGTTGAAAAACATCTTGGACAAGACCATCGACCAGGCTGCGAACTTACGAAAGGGCTACGAACGGTCTACGAACGGTCTACAAACGCTGGTTTTGTACGGCTTTCTTGAGAAAATCTTACGAAATGGTCTAAAAATCGTTCGTTCGGCGTTCGTAGTAGTTCTTAATGGTATTTGTGACCGAGGCTTTAATTAGGAGGGTGCAGGACGTCAAAGAGGAGGTGCAGAGAGGTGCACGACTGATAGTGACCATGACAAAAAGAAGGACGTACGAATCGCAGGAGTTGGCCCACAGCCGATAGCAGCTGCGGACACGCACGTGCAAAAACACGCACGATCAGTTGTGATCATATCATTAATCATACGTTTGTTTTGTTCTTTAAAGGGATTGATTAACTTTGCCCAGGACTGAAAAAAAAAATCACTGTTCCAGCTAATGCTGTAATCATAATTGCAAACCTTTAGGTCAGACAGGAATCGCCTGAGTTTTATAAGCTGATGGGTCGTTTATATATCAAGATATTTACGATTGAACATTGATGTCGGGATAGAGTACCACCGAACCCTAAAGAACTCTTACGGTTGGCATACCTCGCTCTATCACAGAATACCGTACGGGCTGGAAACCCGCTCTGAAATCGCCAAGCGCTGGTGCTTGGTTTTTGTGACTGCAGCGCAGTGAAGAAGCCGAGCGACTTGCGCTAGCGATCGATCGCGATTTTCTCTTTGTTAGGATAGTAAACGGGTTCCATTTTATCTCATACTTTCACATATCCTTAATTATATATGTTGTTATAGGACTGCACACAACTCACTGGCATTTGAGCTGATTTCACAATTTTTCACAAAGTTAATCAATCCCTGTAATCATTTGCTATATGCCGATCTTTATCATATTTCATGTTATTGTAGTTTTGCAATGATGTAATGAAATGTTTAATGCTATCAATACAAGACAATTAAGCTGCCAATGTGTGGACTCACTAATTACATTTTCTTCCTCAATCATATTATTTCATCATTCGAATATTCATAAGAAAATATATGTCAGAATTATATTTTTAGGGCGATACACACATACATGAGTATGAGCTTTACACGGGGTCCCAGAAAAACGAAACCCTGAAACAAAGGTTTATTGTGCATAAACTATGAGCGTTACGAATATAATACGTTATTTCTCATAGAAAGGAAGTATTGTGCTTTCAAAATACATTTTCTCCACAGTACAACATTGTTTTGAAAATGGCAAGAAAAAATCTGCCAGATTTTGATAAATTCATGAAAATGTTTGTAAGACATCGATCATGACGCAAGGGAAATGTAAGCTCTGAAAGATTATAACAAGATTCCTATTGTAATGATATGTACTTAATCAGAATTTTTCAAAAAACATGGGCCAGTGCCAACTCCCGGGGTTGGCAAGAGTGTACACTCCAGATTTATCAAAATCAGTAAATATCCATCGGGCGATGAAAAAGTGCCCCTCTTGTGATGGAAAAGGTGTCCATTCTTCAGTGCAAAATTGCCATAATCCGATTTCTTTATGCCTCATCTGCCTTTCATACCATACTTTTCAATTCGATGACAATGGAAGGTGACCCTAACTTCAATTGTTTAATGAAAATATCACATTGCTGTCAACCGCGTAGCCAGGATTTAATTTTAGGGGGTGGTGGTTTGTGAGCACGCACTGCGTGCTTCCCGGGGGGGGGGGGGGGGGCAGGGAGGGGGCGCGCAAAGCGCGAAAGCTCTGACGTTTAAGTAGATTTGAGAGAAAGATAACGGCTCGTAGCACCTTTTTTTAGTCGAAAAGTTAGTTCGACGCCCTGACTGCTTTTCAGTTATTTGGACGCAATACTGCAATGTATGTATAATAGGAGTAACAGGGGTGGGTGCAGGGAGGGGGAATTTCCCCCTTCCAGCGCGAAGCGCGAAAACTTTGACGTTTTAGCAAATTTGAGAGAAAGATAACGGCTCGTAGCAAACATTTATTTAGACGGAAAGTTCGTTCGACGCCCTGACTGCTTTTCAATTATTTGGATGCAATACTGCACTTTATGTAACTGGGGTGGGAGCAAGAAGGGGGGAGTTTCCCCCTTTTTTTTTGCGTTTTCTTTTTTTTTTGGGGGGGGGGGCGACGGCCCCCATGCCCCCCCCCCCCCCCGGCTACGCTCCTGATTGCTCTCCACCTTGTTACTTATAGAAGTTTTAGTTCTGAACAATGCAGAAAATGACCATCCTTTATTTTATGATTAGTGAACTACCTTTACCTTCATCATTAAAAGGAACACATGACAACAATCTTCTCATTGTGTTTTAAAGTTTATGTTTCCTAAGACTAGGCGTCCACTAGGGCGCGGACAAGACGCGGAATGCAAGATTAGTCATTCCGCATTCATTCAGCAAGCTCTCCGCATATTCTTGAAAGGCTCCGTTCACTGTCTTCACCATTCCTGAACACTTCCCAGCGTTTCCGCACCTTCAGGAGAGAGCAAAATTTCCGCGTCCAAATTTTGGTCTCGACCAAAATTTGGACGCGGAAATGAACTTCCTGACACCTTCGGCAACTTGTCCGCATTGTCGTCCGGACATCGTCAGGACATCCTGCCTTTCTTTAACACTTCCGCATTCTCCGGAAACGCTCCTGAAAGCTTCCGCGGTGCCGGAAGCTTCGCGAAGGCAAGCGGAAGCCACGCAGAATGTTTCAGGATTGTCCTTGTCCGTAATTTTACCACTCCTGGTGTGATCCTAGATGTGTCCGCACTGTCCTGCCACGATCAGCATTTTCCGCGGCATTTCGGGACATTCCTGAATTATTCCTAGGACGCTCCTAGGACTGACTGCAGTAAATGTGTTGACATTCTTAATAATGTCTCAGGAAACAATAATTTGCATAATTTTTCCGCGTCTGACGCGGAACGAATGCCGAAATGACAAAATTTGCTTCCGCAACCCTTCCTAATGTTGTCGGCGCTCTAGTGGACGCCAGCCCTTAGGGCCATGTTCGTATGCGATTCTAACGTTTTCATGGTTTTACCCAAATCTGGTACAGCTGGGCTTTTAC
Organism: Heliocidaris tuberculata; assembly: GCA_025618425.1. NCBI lineage: Eukaryota > Metazoa > Echinodermata > Echinoidea > Camarodonta > Echinometridae > Heliocidaris > Heliocidaris tuberculata. Next base: position 91,458 of record CM046833.1, on the reverse strand, counting down.
ATGTCATTTTCCAAATTATGCGGCTCGGTAAAAAATGTACAGATAAATGCCATCAAGGTATCATTTCAAAGTAGAATACTTCTACTCAGTGGATAATAGCCGTAGAGAACTTGGTTTGGTTCACAATAAGCCTTTGTTTTAGGGTTTCGTTTGTGTGTGGGTTTTTTTGTTTGTTTGTTTGTTTGTTTGTTTGTTTTTTTTTGTTTTGTTTTCTGGGACGCACTGTATAATATGTGATATTTACAACCTTACCTGGGTATCAAATACATTCTATTAATAAACCACGAGTAATATCAAAATCACTTTAAATTTCTATTGATTGCTGCTGCACACTCCGCATACAGCATATGATTCCATGATTTTTTTGATTTTTTTTTTCTTGTTTATAGTAATATTCATCATTTCAAAAACACAAGAAACGATGAAATAAAAAGCAATACGAAAACCAATATTTATTTTTGTCTCTGCCTCTCTCTTCCTTTTTAAAAAGTAAATTACTTTATGTTTTGTGTGCTATTGTGATTCTAATTAAATAGAACAACGATTTTTTTTTCCTATATTTTTTCATTGACATGTATACATCTGATCTTGGGTGAAAAAGGGGATAAATTAGTATATTCAACATAATAATGATTTAATGAAATGGTTAAAACGAAATTGACTTCACTGTAACATAATGTAGTCAGAGCATATTTCAAATCAAATGTATTTACAAACATTGTATTTAAAGATGGCTGAACTTGTAAGAAATTAGTTAAAACGCAAAACAGATAAGAACTTGAGAATGGGAAAAAAAAAAGACCGAGAGGCGGACAAATGTAAGGAGGTGGCAGGGGAAGGATAAAGAAAGAGAGAAAGAGATGGGAGACGGGTCAACGAAAACAAAAGAAGTATTTTCTTTCTTTTGAAGTAAAGTGATATGCAATTCTTGAGTAAACGTTGGAAGACCATCCTTCAGATTTTGTTAAAATATCTTAACATGCACGAATCCCTGTACACTTTACCGTGATTAAACAAAGAGGAAACTGCGTTATACCCTGTGTAAACAAAAGGGAAACTGCGGTGTACTATGATTAAACAAAGGGGAAACTGCGGTGTACTCCGATTAAAAGAGTTTCTGATTTTTCTTGATGTTAATTTTGTATTACCAGATATTTTATATTTCAAAGATGACAGTTTTCTAATGAAACATTATGAGAAAAAAGAAAAAAAATCCGTCTAACAATAATAATCATGCAAATATAACGATGCTCAGTTGGTCTGAAATGCACTTCATGAGGCTGGAGTTACCTCTGGAAAAAAGAAGAAGATAAAGTGCAATAGAGGTTAGCATTACCCGACGAACATACATGTATCTAGAGAAAAAAGAAAAATAAAAATAAAAGATAGTGGTTGTTGTAGGAAGATGAGGGACATTTATTTAAAAAATACATGAACGAATAAAAATGCTACACTGAGAATGATCCATAAGATGTAACATGCACTGTTTGAGATTTTGCCTACTTCTATTTTTGAGAGACTCTCCAAGCAATAACAAACTATAGTTTACCGATCGGACTATCGCATACAATACCACCAGAACAGAATAAATCGCTTTTCCCCGTAAACGTTTGAAATGAACAGTGACCAACGTCTTGGAATTGTTAACTCTTGCCCTGTGCATTATGAAACCCATGGAAGCTGGATTATTTCAAAGGGTGATTCTTTTGTACGTGATTTCTGTCGACGATCGTCGACAGAAGCGAGAACCCGGAAGTGACAGTGGTCGACAATAGCGGGCTATGAGTTAAAGATCGAAAGAATGTGTTGTTTTTGACACATATCGAAATTATCTCCGGAAGTATATAGGTGCACAAAACTACTCACGTAACTGAAAGTTTGCCCTAATGACTTGCTCTCCTTCTTCGTCATCGACCCTGGCTTCACAGGAATATGCTCCAGAGAAATCCTCCACTATCGCGTCGAAGTGGAAGGCCAGTCCGCTACGGAGGATCCTCACACCATCCATTAGCGAGGTCACTAAAATGTATAAAGTACATAGCAAGAGAATCGGAGGGTTAATTACCATTTCAAAGTTTTATTGCAATACATAGACAGTCATAATTCTAGTGGACATATTATCGAAGTTGAAACTCATTCCAAATGTGATGAAACGCATCCTGCTTTTACATTAACACCTAAGGAAATGAATTTCAACACGCACAAAGAACCAGAAGAAAAAAAGTGTGAAGGAAATGTGTGATTCTTAGCAAAAATTTAAGTATTAATTATTGAGTACTGTGTACGAGGAAAAACATTTTACCTGGATTATCCTTAATGAACCACTCCACAGCTGCGTCGTCTTTGTTAGGTACACACTCCAGATCGACACTGCTACCCGCTGTAACAGTCAGATTACTACGTGATCTCACTCTAAAGGCAAGCACAGGGCTGCTGTGGCTGCTGTTGAACCGTACTCCTACTTTCGGCGAATAAGCGACCGTCACATTTTTAGAACGTAACCAGTGGAGAAATCGAGAGACATGTGTGTAGAAACCATATTCTCCCTCCTCTGCACATTTGATTCCCCAGCTTACAATACCCAGTTGATACCACCGTCCATCATCATGCCGAAGAGCCAACGGACCCCCACTGTCACCACTACAAGCATCCTTCTGTGCATAGTGGTATCCTGCACAGAACATGCTGTTGGTAAATTCAGAATTTCTATTGTCCTCAACGCTTTCTTGACAAGTTTGCCGGTCGACAATAGGTACTTCCACCTCTTTCAAAAACCGACTGGTCGGTCCATCGAAAGACAAAGCTCCCCAGCCAGTTACGCGCCCACGGTTAGTAGGCTTCATGAGTCGACTGGATAAGCTACCAGGTGCCAGGCAAATGGGACGAATGTAAGGAGTGAACTTCCGTAGTGGTGGCTCAAAACGGATTAAGGCAATATCATTGTTATATATTGTATGGTCATATCCCTCATGCACGACTATCTCTGCTGGCCTTCGTACCATCTCTGAATCTTCTTGGGTTAATGTATCATATTTCCCGAACAGTAGATTTATGTGTTCAGGTTTTTTTTCAAACATACAGTGTGCAGCAGTCATAATCCACCTCTGATCCAGGAGTGTCCCACCGCAGATGGCGGTCCACTTGTGATATCTGTATTCTTTAATCAGGACCATGTACGGCGCCGAAATATTGTCCACTTTATTCCCTCCGACTATACGACCAAAATTTCCTCCTACTTGGTTAATTTCACCTTCATTTAATTGGTCAATAGCATCAATCATACTGCTAAATGAAGCATCGTCAGCACCATCAGTACCAGTATCAATGCTCCACATGACAGATGGACTACCCTCAGCACCATCGTCCTCTGGTGACGGAGTAGGTCGGCTATTTTCTTCCCATGATATCATTGTACCGCAAACTAGAAACGCACACCAAAGAAAAAAATTATTAATAAAGCATATATTTATATATATATATATATATATATATATATATATATATATATATATATATATTATATGCAATGCGTATCACAAAAAAAATTATAACAACTGTGATAGCTTCTTGTTAAAGAAAAATGTGACCTAAGTGACCATGAAATCTATTCCATGGTGAGGAGTAACTTGTGTTCTGTCCAACGATACCTCATTATCTGCCACTGATAACTCAGCACCTGATTTTTTGTTAAAACAGTTTCATTAAAAAGAAACAAAAAACACTTGTATCAAGTTGGGATGATGCGATGAATGTGAATCAAGCCATATGAATGTATTACTTTAGTCTAAAATCCACGTTAAGGTTGATTTCTCGTTCGTGCTTCAGTGCTTCAGTGTTAATTTTACTTCATTCTAACAAACTTCTTATAGTCCGTTGTCAAATTCTCAAAAATGGGAATTTTGTGAGGATTTTGGGAAACATACACTTTTAGGAAGATAATATCATGACTAAAACTATAAACCTTGTTTCAAAATTTTAAAATGGGTCATAAGTTACTTTTCAGGTACTCTTAGAATGCTGATTTTGGTCAAATTTATGATGTTTGACTTTTTTTTTTTAGTTTTTAGTTTCTCTTAACTGCAATGGGGATAGCAATTCCATATGTTTGTATAGAAATGATATTGAAGATGACTTTCGTAAAAAAAAAATGCAGAAAAATATATATTATAGTCAATATAGGCTTTAATTCAAATGTTATTTTGTACGCCCTCTACGATAATTATGAAACATTGTCTTCTGCTCTAAGACTGTTTCTGACAGTGAACATACATAAAACCGCATATCAGTGAAAAAATAATCAATCAGTGGCATAATATTACTTATATCAAATAAAATGATATAATTTAATATAATAATTAAAAAAATAAAATATTACATATTATATTATTTACTTTAAAAATATGCTGTGGGCACATTGAGTGGCAATCAACAATCCACAGTTATACCGACGATTCGCTTCTTCAAAGTTTTATTTATTTTTCTCAGTATTTCGTTTTTCTGTCAGCGTACTCACCCCCTCTTTATTTCTACCAATCTCTTGCGCACCAGTGCATGGTGTGCCAATTTTCTCATTGGTGTTTTTAAAAGTAAATATTGATATCAATTTTCTTTGTCATTGCATCCTGGCTTTATGTTTGTAAATGAGACCGACAGCTCATGAGACCGATAGCTAGAAAACCATAAACTAAGAAATATGCTTACATAAAAGGGGGGGGGGATGGTCTCGTACTGGCCATCCGTCTAGTGAACCCTTTGAAAAAACAAACTGTCAGAAGGCTCTGGAGACCTGGTGGGCTGTCAGTCTCTTGAAATTTTGATTTCATGAGCTGTAGCTTATAGCGTCAGCGCCTGCATTCTTGTATATCATACCACTAACATTAATTTCTTTCAAATCTCATGAAGCTGAGAAATAAATCTTCATTACGAAAGTGAATATTTTCAGGAAATTTTAAAGTGCGCCACTACTCTTTGAAGTTTGAATATAATAAAATCAATGATTTCTTTAAAACTATGTTGTATTCTTTACGCGCTATCGGAATTCCCCTTCCACCTCGCCAAACTCTCTCTCTCTCTATCTGTCTCTTTCCTTCACTTTCTCCCAAATCCAAATACTTGTAATTCTTATGTTTTTGAACTCCACGCTTTTCACTGTGATGAAATATTTGCTTTCTTCCATTAGTATAGAATAGGTATATATTAAAACAAAACAGTTTATTTCTTTTTTTTAATGTAGTAATCACCTTCCTTCGTTGTTTTAAGCATGTTTCGTTTAGGGATTTCATCATATCATAATTATGATAGTATTATAATTTAAAATTAACATCCATCTTTCAGTAAAAACTTTTAAATGGAAATATCAATATGATAAAAAATGAACGCTTGATTTGATAATGGCAGTAGATCATGGGCATTGAGAGGGGAGGGGGCTGTCAGAACGAATTTGCCGAATATCATTGCTTTGAAGGTGTTTTTATTTGGTGTCAAATACATGTATACCCGGTAGAATACATGTGCAAGTACATGACTACTGGAAGATACCCAATTCGTTCTGAAAATGACATAGCTTGAAATAAAAGAAAAATGAGAAGGGTTTTTAATAAGAGAAAGGAAAGAGGAAAATGAAAAGAAATACAATAAGAAGAAGAACAAGGAACAGAAAAAGAAGAAGAGGAATAAAGGAAGAGAGGGAGATAGATCTTTTAGCAAGATGGGAAGGAGGAATTCTAGTAATAATTCAACATTATGATATCTCAATTTGCTTTACAAGTAAGTTGGAACACTTGAATACAATTCTCTTTATACTAATGCTATGTATTGAAAAACAAAATATTGATGTCAATGTCAATGAAGTTTCTTAATAAAATACCCCAAAATACCAATCATTTGAGCAGGAATGATAAATTTCATAGCTTAATTAGATTCGAAAGAAATTATCTACATAGATTTGAATATGAGATCCATGAATGGAGGAGCTGATGTTATATAACTTTATATCACGATTTACATTGATTTTTAGCTCAAAGTATGACAAACTTATCTCCACTGGATCTTTCTTGAATGAATGGAAGTTCAAGTTTTTATCGTCTCATGCCGAAAGGCGAACATTTTAGGTTCATGGAAAGGGCATGTTTTCCTTATACATGTAAGTAAAACGCCAGGATGGAATAACAGATAAAATTGTGAGGAATCTTAATTTTGGAAACGTTTCATATAGAGAAAGAATACCAAGAAAAGGGGGAGACAATACTATATGAGAGGCAACTATATATATCAAGCCGATAATTGTTCGTTGTACACTGAGTGTTGATCGTGTTGGATATCACTAATTCTGGTGATACCTTTGGTATACCACTGTTGATTTTGACTGTCACTCCATGTGCCAACGCATTTCAAAGTATAATGACTTATGCCATTGATCGATTATTTGTCACTAATATACGGTTTTATGTAAGTTCAACACTGTCGGAAACAATGATAGAGCAGAAGACAATGTTTCATAATTATCGTTGAGGGCATATAAAACAACATATGAATAAAAGACTATGTTTCCTATAATTATGTAATTTTCTGCATTATTTTATATCATAAAGATCATCTCCGATATCACTTCTATACAAACATTTATAATACCTATCCCTATTCCGTATAAAAAAGTTGTTTTGGGTTTTTTTTTTTTTAATAACTGAGAAATCTTAGATATGACCAAAATCAGCATTCTAAAAGTACCTGAAAAGTAATTTTCCACCCATTTCAAAATTTGGAAACAACGTTTATAGTTTTGGTCATGACATTATCATTCTAAAAAAGTATGTTTCCAAAAGTCCTCACTAAATTTCTAAAAAGGCTATTTTTGACAACTTGACAACGGACTATTACCTCTGCTCATTAGTCCATTGCACCATTTCACATGCATATGGTGCATAAGGTATTTTTTTCTCGAATAACACATGAACTCAAAGGTTTACTGACCTTAGAGACTGAAAAAAATACAAGGAAGGATATATGTGTTGAGAATCACCAAACTAATTGAAAGTAGGCTTTCTTGAAAAAAAAGTGAGCTTCCCAAATAAACTTTGTCCAATTTGAATGAGTGATTAAAAAGGCTTACCTTAAACAAGGGATGCGGATGAAGCCTAGATTGTGTCATTATGGCAAAGAAAATATCATAATTTTTGCTTGTAATAACTGTTTTTTTAGTATGAGTTGATATTAATACCTTTTCTATTCAACTGCATAAAATCAATTGAAATAACTCAGCAAATTGTTTTTCAAACTGAAATAACAAATTCATAATTGACTTTGACCCGCATTCGTTGCTTCAGCCCAAACTTGGTACAAGAGGATTTTGCCAATACGTTTTGAAAAGCCTGCTGCTCAGTCATCCGTGACAGGACGGTTATGAATAAGCTATCATTAGACAGAAAATAAATTATTCTTTACGATGGAATAAATTTCAAGTTCACAGAAGTAATAACTGCTTTATTAGAAGGTAAAATAATTTCGTATACTTTTTTACATGTTTTATACGCACTGTATGTGCTTGCATTATTGTTTTGTTGACTTTAGATCAATAACATGACAATGAATACAACATGCTAAGATTCTTTCCTGTCTCTGCCTCCCATAAAATTGCTTTCAATTGGTTTCTTACGTTAAACATAGCCCAACATACCCCCCCCCCCCCTCCTCCCCGCCGGCACCTCACACCCCTCTCTGTCTTCATTTCTCTCTTACCAAATTCAAATTCAAATTCAAATATCATACTGATTATAACTCAAACATGAAGAATCTTTCTGAGCTTTCAGTTTACAAAGGATAGCAAAAATAGAAGTCATAATGTCAGAATTACCTGCAGAGATGTCGATCTGAGGAGGATCAGATAGAAAAAGCCAGGCATCTGCTCGACCAGTAGATCTGCTTCGAGGGTCGCTTACAACGCATGTGTACTTTCCTTCATCTTTATCCCTTATATTTCTAAGCTGAAGATTACCATTTTTCTGTACAAAGAAATACAACATAAGAGATAGGAACGCAAGATCAGACTAACTTAAAATAACGACGTGATGTGATCCTCCCAGGGGCGTCGATCCTTGGGGGAGGGGCAGGGGGCAGTCCCCCTCCCCCAAGAAAATATTGGAGGGGCAAACATATCGTTTGCCCCCCCCAAAAAAAAAAAAAAAATAAAAATAAAAATAAAATAATAATAATAAATCAGGAGGTGTAAAATAAAATAACGAAAAATTATGCAAAACTTGGGAAATGAAACGATCCGACTTCAATTTCTCTAATTTTCACTGCTCAATGTAACCGTGGAGAAACTGGTAATTAAGAGGCGTTAAAAAAATCATGAAGTGTACTATATACATCCATTTGAAATGACGCCATTAGGCTTATTGTATTTTGTATTATTGTAGTCATGTAGAGCCCAGAAGTGCTGGAGCGATATCATTATATCTTTCTACCAAAAGGGAACAATCGGAAGAGTATTATGATATACATTGTTTCTCCCTCGCCGTATTTAGCATTTAAAATACTGTAAACAAAGTTATGTTATGATTTGTACAGAAATTCAGTTCAAATAATTCAAAATAATCTGATCCTTATGGTTATTCTACTTATGATAATTTTATGGTAGGATTGTTTGGTCTGTTTCATTTACCAAGGCGGTATAGAGAATATGCATAAATCTTCAAGGCAATTTTGTTGTAGAACACTGAATCCGGAATCCAATCATCAAAGTGCCACAGAGAGTACAATTAAACCGTAGGTTATGCAGTTATGAGAATAATAGTTGCATGAATGCACTCCTAATAAAATAGCAAATGTTGAATAAAATGATTCAAATTCAAATATGTGTTGTGACATAAATTATTTGTAATTTTCACTAAATATATAATCATGTAACTGTAATCATCATAGCAATATTATTTTTGAGAACTGAAACGTATTTTTCCTGAGGTGCTTGACGCGCTCGCATAAGAACAACAGCGACAATAATAGTTATATTTATAATAATAATGGCTATTTTATTTTCATTATTGATATTGTTATAATTATTATTATTAGTAGCAGTAGTAGTAGTATTATTATTATTATTATTATTATTGTCATCTTTGTTATTATTATCATTATGATTATTATCGTTATTATTATCAATCAGCAGCAGCAGCAGCAGCAGCATTGTTATCATCATGAATGATTGGTTCGTATGCATGTTTAAGGATTTATCAGACTAATCTCAATTTCATCATAAATTACGAACACCTTTCAAGTTTTCTCTATCTGGGCTTTACATATGAGGAGATACGGTGCGTAAACCCAGTTTCCCTTTCACTTATTTTTTTTCAAAGTCTATTATTTTTTTTTTCTTCAAAGTTTGGCTTCATACAGTCACCTATACAAAATAACCAAATTACCATTTTGTTATGTCGCATGGCGGCTGAGTAGAATTTTTTTTGGAAGATGTTTATAATTTGTGAGGTTTTGATTGCTATTTGATGAATAATTTACCTTCTAATAGTTTTCTTACCTAGCTGACAAAATTTTATTCCTTGCTCAAAAGTTATTCAAAATATATATGTTGTTAAATAACTAAATTTCTCTCGCGGCACCCCGGTTGAAAAACGCTGCGTTAGGCTGCCCCCCCCCCCCCTCCCCATCCGAAAAACGGATCGATGCCCCTGGATCCTCTGTGTATTACTTTGTCACTCTAAAGGCCCTCCATTTGTCCATCTCTTGATGAACATAAACCAGGAAGATGGGAGTTAGCACAATCTTATGTTATATTTACTAAAAGCAAACAAACATCTTTCTTTAATAGAGTATTTCATTGATGAAGTTGTCGGGAAAACTATTTTGAAGCTTTTATCCCGGGAGTATATAGACAAGTTAAAGCTCATACAGTTTAGACAGCATAAATAAACCTGGAAGGAAACGTATTAAATGTAGTCTAATATTCTCTTCCTTGTATCGAAAGATTCACGTGCGAGATCGTTAGGTAATCTATGTATGATTTTCGCCGAATGTTAGTGTACATATATGTAAGGACTAAGGATCTCTTGATAATAGTTTTACACCCAGATGCAACGTTGACAGAGTTAGCAGAATTCTGCTTTTTTGCAGAATTTTGACCACTTTAGGATCTAGCATTATGCTAGGCATAATTTGACAAAATTTAGCCAAAATTTAGCATAATTCTGGTTTATTTTGTTGTTGTTGTTGTTTTTTTCTTTGTCAGAGAATTTTTGAGTAAAAATACACCTCAAAAATGGTGATAACCTTTTTTTTTTTTTTTTTTTTTTGTTTTTGTGTTTGTTTTGTTTTGTTTTGTTTTTTGTTTGTTTGTTTGTCAGAAATTTTTGAGTAAAAAAAACACCCACAAAATGCATATAAACCTTTTGGGGCAGCTTTTTTTTATTTTTTTTTTATTATTTTTTTTTACTTAGCAAAATCTTGCGCTGGTCCCTAGCATAATTCCATTTTTAACGCTGGTCACACTGCCCAGATGGCTCCCCGCACAATTATCTAAGCGCTTCGCCAGGAGTGTGTATGCGCACAACCATCACTAGGTTTTGCACAATTATTGCGTGAGTAGTACAATGTACTGTTGTTGGAGTTTACGTTCTTGGTACCGGTATCTGAATAGGTTTTTTTTCACATCACTTGACGAGGAGAAACGCTTCACAGCGGCTTAGTGACAACAAGAATAACTTATTAAAAATATAACTTCCATAATGCTCCTTCAAGGGGTTTGGAATTATTACCCTAGCTTTAGCTTCGGCCGCCATTAGCGCACGGTGCATTTAAAGGAAGAAATCCTAAAAGGTACCCATTTAACACCTTGGTGGAGAGAGAAAACGGTAAATAAAATTAACCATAGTATTGCCATTATCTTGCTATTTATAATATAACATCAATGAAATCTGACGAAAAGTTTTTGATGGCTTTACCATACTATGCAACGACAGAGTATTTCCTGTTTGAGCAAGGAGTTATCACAGTAATTCCTTGGTTTGAGCATAATCCTTAAGAACCGTAGTTTTCTCCCCTTTCTCTTTCTCTCTTTTGCGTTGTTATTTTTCTGCGCCACCTACAAGTGCCGCTCGAGGCACGTGCTCCCTCTGCACCCCTTAGATAGACCACTTGGTAGGCTATTTTTATCTTCTTCTTCTTTTTTTTTTTGTCTTTCTTTTTTTTCCGACTTCTTTTCTTTCTATATAGCTCTTTCTTTCCCCCTTTCCATTGTTTTTCTTTCCTACAGTCTTTTATTTTCCCTATTTGTGGTCGTGGAACCTTTTTGGGTGTTGTACATTTTCCCCACCCCGTCCAAAGTTACGCCAGTGAGGACCACAATTGCGAACTTGCGAAACAACGCACAGTGATGATCTAAACCAATAACGTCTTAAAGTAAGTCTTACTAAAAAAGGATTTTCCAGGGGTCGGTCATCCTTCTCCCAGGATATGCTCCACATTTCATCTTTAGGGCTACACATGAATACGTGATTGTCATCAACCTCCATGTCGATATAGGCATCCTCTGGCAGGTTACTGAAGAAAGCTTGGGGGTCCAATGCTACAGGCAATGTATATGCAAACATAAGTAATTTAAATAAAACTATCATAGAACTTAATGGTAGTGATATTTATATGTTGCAATTACATAGAACTTTTTATTATACACTTCCTTATGCTTTTCACAGTTATGTAGTATATATTATATTGGCTGGTATCTATAAAATTACTTAATGGCTAGCAAATTGTAGTTCATTCCCAGAAGAGACCCCAAAGTCGGGTCGACTTCACCCAATCTCCCCCATGTACCAAACTTTGTCAGTAGGAAGTAGTACGAGTACGACTGGACATTACAAAACACCAAAAACTGACAAAAATTTCCGTCGGGATGGGATGTGAGACGGCCCCTAAAAATTGGGGTAAATTTTTCCCTGAAGCCAAGGGACCAAATTTTGTCAGAAGGAAGAGGTGTCTTCAAAAAATATAACAACTGACAGAATTGTCCATCGGGAAGGGGGTGTCAGACCCACCGAAACGAAAGCCCCAAAGTGCTCTTTGATAACGCTTTCAGGAATATACGTTTCAATCATCAGAAATAATACTGTTATAATGATTTCAGTGATTATATAAAAAAAAATATTTAGTGAATATTACAAATTAGAAATAAATTATGTCCCAACACAAAGTTGAATTTGAATCATTTTATTCAACATTTTCTATTTTATTAGAAGTGCATTCAAGCTAAACTAAATATTTTGCTTTGATATAATACTTATACCATTATTCTCATCATTCTCATAACCTAATGTTTCAATGTGAAAGTGTTTTTTTCAAACTGCTGACTATAACTCAAAAGGATTTTATTCAATTAAATTCATATTATTGTATCATGATTCGGAGTATACTGCTCTTTTTGAGTTGCATGTTGATATCAATTGGTAATTTCATTAATGAGTTCTTGAATTGTGAAAAATGTATTGCTTTCTCAAAAGTAGCCAGAAAAAATTGTCAGGATTACATAAACACAACCATTGACCTTTTTGAAAATGCATAATAGAGCAGCTTGCTTGGTATATGTGTAATTAACACATAAATAGTACATTTCAGCCTGGCAGGCACATACCACATGACAAACATCTCTATTATGTCTTGTCAAAAATAAGCAGATTGACAATGGGTGTGTTTACATAATCCTGACAATATTTTGAAGGCTATTATTGAGAAAACAATACATTTTCCCTAATTTAATATCTTAATCAAAAGACAATTTAATAATAAATTGCACCTCAAGAAGATTATCATACTCAAAATTATGTTTTGAAAATTCGAATTGAACTGAATTGAATAAAACCATTAATTTGAGTTATCATAGTCAGAAGGTAAGACATTTTTATTTATTTCTTTTTCTTTACATACAGATCTTTTTTTTTTTTTTTTTTTTTTTTTTGGGGGGGGGGGGGGGACAAAGCGTTGTCAAAAAGGCACTTTAGGGTTTTCGTTTCAGGGGGTCTGACACCCGTTTCCCGGTGGCAACTCTTTGTCTGTTTATATATTTTTGGAATGTACATTTATAGCTCTTCCTTCTGACAAAATTTCGCCCCTGGGCTTCAAGGGGAAAAATTTACCCCAATTTTTAGGGGCCGCCTCACACCCCATCTCGACAGAAATTTCTGTCGTTTTTTGTGTTATGTAATAGTGGAGAGTGGGTAAAATCGACCCGACGTTGGGGTCCCTTTCAGGTGCTATGGGGGCTAAACACGACGGTTACTGTCAGAGTGACAACCTTTTTTGTCAATGACTTAGATGGTCTAAGTAATTTTAAGGGGTAAAATACTATGGGTAAAATGGGATGACCATTTCGGGAAAGACTCCCAGATTAATATTTTTTTTCAAGAGAATATCTGCATATAGAATGAGAAACTCAGTTTATCAAGAAAACTCTGTGTTTCGAGCGAAACACAATGTTTATCCTAAAAATCAAAATTTATCGCTCGAAAAACTTAGTTTATCGACGATAAATTGAGTTTTTTTCGGAATTATTGGGCATTTGGCTAATAGATGCATGCCGAGCTTTCCCTATTATGTTGCTAAAAAAGTAATTATTTGGCTGCCAACATTTAGTTGTCCCGTGGCCGCCTGTTAGCGCCATTTATATTTGAATTCACCGGTTGCACTAATGGGCTTCCATTAAAAATAACACATATTGATTTGGGAAACTAATTGAGAGAAAAAAATAAATTGTACCGATTCGACGAGGGTTTCCAAGGAGTTAAAAATGAGGGGATGGTCACCCCTTGAATAATATATATATATATTTATAAATTTTTTTTTTCTTTTTTTAAAGAAGTGGAGCCAAAGTCACCCCCCCCCCCCCCTACAAAAAAAAGGAAAACAAAAAAAGAGAGAGAGAATAGGTAATTTGGGGGGTATTTATTCTACATTCTCAAGGCTGGCATTTATTATTTTCCATTTGTTTATTCATTCCATGGTACCATCATCACACCTTTTAATCTTATCCTCTTTTAAATTGTCCCTATTAAAAAAGAATTTCTATTTCCATTTGCTCCTCCCCTTTTTCATTTCTTTTTTCTCTTATAGTTTTTTTTTTTCTCTCTTTTATCTCTTTCTTTTTGGAGCCCCAATGGGGGGGCGGGGAGCTAAGCCCTTTCGGCCCCTCTTTCTCCCCTTTTATGTTCCTTTATTCATTCTCTAAGTTATTAACCCTTTTTTTTATTTTTGGAATTTATAACCCTATTTCATTTTTTCAATTGTGAGCCCGTTTTCATTTTCTGAATTATTATTTTCTGAATTATGAACCCTTCTTCATTTTCTGAATCATGACACCTTTTTCATTTTCGGAATTACGAACCTTCATAAATTTCGGAATTACGAAACTTCGGAAATATAAACCCCATTTGATTTTCGGAATTATGAACCCCTGGATAAATGAACCTTAGAAATAACGAACCTTTCGGAAATGTGCTCATTCGGAAAATCGAATACAGGGATAAACACAAATTTAAAATTAGAAAATTTAGGCTTTATGTTGACTACTTTTAGCTCGGACCCGAATTCATTTTCAAACGTTTGTTCCTTCTTCAGATATTCCAACAAAGCACTTGCCGGGGGGGGGGGGGGGGGTCGTTTTTTTTTTTTTTTTTTTTTTCTGCTAGCAGCTACTTTCTCAGAGAAGCTAAAGCTTACATTTCTATCTATATTTTAATCAGTTTCAAAAGGAAAGATTTTGCTCTTGTACGCAAAGGCCTGTTAGATTAGTTAATGCCTATTTAGATAGGCCGAATTTTCTTTCATTATAAGCTTTTGCTTGCAAGTTCCTCTCCAACTAGCTTACGCTATTACTTATGTGGACATGAGGGAAACGAAAAGGGTGTTATTTTTGCATCTCAAACTGTCCCCACTTTAAAAAAAAATGTTAATAGATGGGCTGATACTTCTCTTCAATTACAGAATTAAAAAAAAAAAAAAAAAAAAAGGAAACATGAACGTAATCTGCCACAAAGCTATTCTGTACCATTTAACAGCAGTTAGTAAAATCGCTTTCTGCAGCCACTTCGGAAAGTTAGCTGGGAGGAAAAAAAAAATCACTCAGCTTACGCTCGGCGTACGAACCGCTTTTTTTATACATCCCCCCCCCCCCCATGGCAGTTGAGCTGATGGTGAAAAGTATAACCCTATTGTATACTATCATACATTACCAGCTGCCAAACTGCATGCCTGACATAGAAATAACCCTAGTAATAGCATTTACCGGATAATCGTTTACTTTTAATAATATATAGCTAAGTAAACTCTCGTTTTTTATGTTTTTGTTTTTGTTTTTGTTTTTTTTTTTCCTATTCAGTCCATTAGTTCTCCGTTGACCTTTTTTTGAAGCTGCAAGCCAATGGGTGGGAAAATCATTTGCTAGGCTTCCACTAGTTTTATAGATACGGCGCAAATTTTGTCGAGGATAGAACGCACAAGCCTCATAATTTTTTTCAGGGTGGCAATTTACAAAAATATATATGATAAGACAAAAAAATAAAAACATGGGGTACATTCCCCCTCCCCTCCGACGACCATTTTTTTTTTTTTTTTTTTTTTTTTGTCTTTCAAACTTCTAAATCTGCCAAAAAAGAACTTACTTATATTTGCTTCTGCCCTTAGACATTCTGTGTCTCCAGCAAAAACTACGCATGCGTAGTGCCCTTCGTGTCTCGAGTCGAATTTAAGAATGGATAGGTCGTTCATCTGGTCGACGAAGATACCATTTGAATAACCTTTAGGAAAATCAAGTGAAAATCCTTTTTTTATATTATGACATTCGCTTTCTTTTTATTGACAAAAAAATGTGTGCATATACAATATATATATATAGTACTTGTGAAGTTTATAAGAATGCCAGCTAGAACTTAACTATTTTTACTTTATTTATTGGTATTCTACTATGCTAGTATATATTTTCAATACATCCCTTTGCCAAATCACGCAATGACCGAATAAGGTGAAACTCTCGCATTATTGTCATGTCCATTATTAGGAAAAGTTCAGTCAACATTTTCTTCACGATACCAAACAACCCTTGCAAAAAATCACAGCTAGTATCTCTCTATCTCTCTCTCATTATAACAATGTACTGCACTACTGCTTTATCCGCACTATAACTGTTCAAGGATTTCCAGAATTCATTACAATCTGATGTTTCATAACGTTTCTCTATCTGTTATATCGGTAATTCGCATAAATAGTACTTTAGATCAGATTCAAGGCTCTATCGCTTCTAATGGGTAACAGAACATTCCGCTCACTATTTAGAGTCTAGGATTGTTTTTTCTTCAACACCTGTTTATCAAGAAATATGAAAAAAAAAACATCTTTTTTTGTAAAAAGTAGTATAGAAAGATTGGTTACAAAGAGGTGAAAAAGAGGGAAAAATCCTTTTGAACTTGTCTGTCTCCTTTTTTTCTCTCTTTGACATTTTTTTCTGTCGTAGATTTACTATCCTCGCATTCAAATTAAATAATTCCAATTATAATCCATCACATGGTCACTTGTTTCTCTAAACTGTTAAAAAGTTTCCCCACCTAAAACCAATCTTTGTTCATCTTTGAACCACGTTATGGTCGCATCTTCGTCATTGACACGGCAACACAGCTCCACGTAATCTCCTTCAGCATGCAGTAAATCCCGAGGCTCTTCAATGAACTCTAGGTCAGGATTACAAGGGTTTATGATGGCTATTTCTGAGAAGGATTAAAAAAAAATAATAATAATAATTGGAACGATGCAATGGAGATTCTAATCTTGGCCGTTATCTGTTATACAATAGGTGAATTTCAATTCACGCTATTGTCCGAAAAGTATTATCATGACTTTAAAGTAAGAAATAACCGTTAACTATGATTACATTAAAATAACATAAATTATATCCCTCATATAAAATTTCAGAATCAGTGATTAATCCCTACCTGCTTAACGGGAGTTTTTCCCACCATTTCTTCTTTTTTTTTATTTCGTAATTATGCAGATTTTACAGATCCGAATTTCCGGAAATCATATCTTAAATCCTTTAGAACTCTTTCCTTCTAACATCTACATTTAATTAATAGTTCACAATTCATATCCTATATAGAAACTTTTTTTTTTTTGGGGGGGGGGGGTGGGTTTCCTTCTATTCCCAATGATTGAAAGTGATAAACATGAGTTTAAAGATTGACATTCTAAGATTGAAAAATGATGTACGAAAATATCATGTTTAATCATGATATTAACTCAAGCTAAGATACTGGCAGGAGAAAAATTGAGATTTGATATGAAGGCCAATGTTCCATCATAACAATATAAGCGAATAACCACCATGTCCGCTTTTAGGAAGGTTTACGTGATTCTCAAGATGTTGGGTACTGAATAAAGGTACTTCACACCCTGTGTTGTATCAACTTCCGATTACTATGATTAAGCAGGGGGGGGGGGGGGGATAACTAACCAGGGCCTGGGTCACAGCGTATGGGAGTTCCAGTCCATTCACCCTGCTCATCACAGAGTCTCACGGTATTCCCTCCAGTTCTGGTGTATCCTGTTTGGCAAACATGTTTGCACATCTTGCCCGTTGTATAGGGCGGCGAACAAGGCGCAGAGACAGCGTGGAGCGGTGTTTCGATGGGAAGGCACTGTCGAGCTGGATGAAAATTTTGAACACTGTGATACAACTCAGCGCAGAAAAAGTGGAAAAAAGCAGCTGATGCAGGAAAATCATTAAAGAAAACTACCAATTTTATGATTTCACCCTAGATAGCCTCTCCCTCCCCGAAAACTACTATGTTGGCAATAACTCCAAGACAACTACCGCTCGGGATGTTATTATGTCCAAAACAATTTCAAATTCAAATAGTTTCTTGAAAATAATTCCTAACTTTATAGGATTACCATCAAAGACAAGAGAGGACATACTAAAGTATATGATATACAAACAAAACCTCAATAAAGTTTTGGCATATTACATCAAAGCTAAATTCATTAATGACCTTCGAAAATCGAAGGGTTGCAGGAGGAGAGGCGCAAATTATACATAGTCTGATAATTTTTTGGTCTTGATTTTGAAAGGAAGTTGAAGGGAGAAAATTAGATCTGTTTTGTTCGCCTACAAAGATAATTTTCCCTCCCACTATGGGGAAATTATGAGATTAAGATACCCCACTGTTTGGCATGCCGCATACGTGTACTTAGTTTAACAACAGTATTTGTGGGTGGGACGCTGCATATTAGACAAAGGGTTTGGGTATGGGTGGGTCCTACGACCCCCTATCCCCCGCCCCTTCCCAGAATATTTTGAAGTAGAAAAGGGCCTGTTCCGAGACAACTTTTAAACTTTGATGACAAGAGTTTAATTATTGATATCAATGTTTTAATCGTTGTGTTGTACGGCATGAAGACATGAAGTTTAGGACTCCTTTATGGTAAAAAGTTAACGAGAGAAACATAGTCATTGGCAATACGATTTTTATATAGTCTGCTTAAATCGTTAAAAAGTAAGCATTTGATAATGAGCCTCCTTGAAAGCGACAGAATAAAAATTTAGTAAATCCCGGGATATTAGCTGCGTACTAAGCTTTCTGTAAGCAAGTGATTCTTAGGAAATCCTGAAGCAATTATACGTCACGTGAACATCTCAGGAACTTAATTCAAACTTCTCTTTGCTTACATCCCATATTACTTAGGAAAGGAATCATTTAGATTTTGGTTCTGTTTGTAAATTTCTGAATTTATGAACAAAAGTGACTCAGTGTAGCGAGGAAATACCAAAGGAACCAGCTACGTTTGACCTTATAGCTGAACAGGTCTGCTACTTCTGTGGGTGAAAATCTTACACAGGTCACTTACCCGTGCAAATTGTATTGTCGTCTTGGTCCCACAAGCCAGACGGCTCGCAAATGATAGCATCAATGGAACGGTCAAAGCCTGGAAGGCACTGGGTATTACACATGTGTCTTGGTCTCACTTTGCATGATTCATCAACTAAACCGTTGGAAAAGTTCCGTGGACATACTGTTACTCCATCTACGAGAACAGAAGTAGTAGTAAACATTGTCCTATAACGAGTGGTTATCATTTTAACCCAAATAAAAATTGTCTTCTCCCTCCCGTCTTAATCTTCAAACTCAACACTCTCAAAAGAAAAGAAGAAAACAAGTATCCAACATGAGCGTAATTATGCGTAGGACCACATCTGTGTAGCAATTTTATGTCCGTATTGGAAAATATTTTGCCATATAGTCACCATCATTTTTTTTTTACTACAAAATTAGCAGAAATCACCAAAAGTTTTTTCTAAATATAATTGCCCTATGTTGAGTATTCTTGAAATATATATATTTTTAAACTTCTGAGTGATTCGAGTAGCATTGTCCAGTGTCTTGGGCATTCTGTAAATTGATCTTTGCTCCTTTGATACATAAATCAACAAGTCTGATTATAAGCTCATTCTTGTGGTGAAAAAATACATTCGCAAGAAATACAAAGATTGAACAATGCGAAGAAAAGATTAAAAAACAATACATATTTATACATTTATTTAAAAAAATAAATAAAAAATCATAATGATACTGGCTTCTTGCAAAGCGTTATTCACTCCGCATGATACTCCGCGTGATGGCTCCTGCTTTGCTAAATACTTGCGAGTCAATTCTTCATATCATTCGAGTAATTCCTTCCAACCAGGTACTCACTTACTACACATGGGTCGAGAGTGGAACTTGGGATTAACAAGAGAAGGGGAGGAGAAGACAATGAGGTGCCCAAATTGCAGAAGTACTAAAATTTAAACTTAACCCTATCTACAATGAAATCTGGTGGACTTTTAAAGCTTACAAAGACACAATGCAATAATTCATAATAGCATCAAAATTTTTGGCCTTTGAAATAGTCTGGAAAATCAATCAGGCATGCAAATTTAACACTTACCTTCAACACACGTTGCTCCATCCAAATCAAACTGGAAGCCGTCTGCACATGCGCACGTTGTATTAAGGCCAGCAGGAAGACAAAGTCCTGTGCAATCACCGTTTCTGGTAGAACAAAGATGATCTCCTGAAACATGAATATGAGAGTTTAATGTTTAAAGGGCAATCCAATCTTAGTAAAAGGCTGATTTGTGTGAAAGGAGAAAAATAAGAGAAACATAACTGGGAAAGTTTGAAAGAAATCGGTCAGAGAATAAGAAAGTTATGAATGTTTTAAAAATGAGATCATTACATATATGCGAATCTGAAATCGATTGTGACGTATTCGCGGACAACTCTCTAATTGGTCGTACACCAAAACATCATTAAATTCCGGTT
Organism: Heliocidaris tuberculata; assembly: GCA_025618425.1. Taxonomy (NCBI): domain Eukaryota; kingdom Metazoa; phylum Echinodermata; class Echinoidea; order Camarodonta; family Echinometridae; genus Heliocidaris; species Heliocidaris tuberculata. The sequence goes on along the minus strand of CM046833.1, from coordinate 71,110 downwards.
TTCTCCTGAGCGCTTCTTTCCCTCGGGTAATTATTCAAAATAAATTGTATATAGTATACTGCTCTATGTCCTCCAAAAAAGAAAAATATTCTACTGAGTTATACATTTTGAAAAAAAAAACAACATTTTAGCCAATTTGTGTGTTGGAACGAATCGGAAAGTTGGTCGCCGCTACCGATACGGCCAATTTGAAATTCCCATATTTAACACGATTTCTTTATAAGTTTTTTTCTTCAAAGTGGTTAATTTGATACATATTAAACTTTGGCCAAATACGCTTGTTTTGATCGTGCATGTCTAATATTTCTTTCAGTTGAGTCTAGATCATACTGAATCTCGTCTGTACACATAGCAAGCAGCTTCATCATGTTCCGAGCCAGGTAAAACATGATTAATGAAGGTCAAGTTTTCATGAGGACATGACTGAAAATAATACCTGATGGATGCATAGTGCTCGAGACCATGTATATGCCATTAGGCCTAGCGTAATCATTGGGTCCTACTGTCACGTTGCCTCTTCCAGTGTCTTTGTCTACTTTAAGGACGCTCTGCATTACCCAGTCCGTCCAATAAAGAAACTGACCAAGAACAGCCACATCGTAGGCATGGAGGTCACGTCTGAAAGTATGGATTACACGGCGGCCATTTCCATTAAAATCAGCCGTCTCCAGTCGCTCAAGACCGGCATCGCACCAGTATATCTTGTTACCTGGTTAGAAAGAATTTCATTTCAGAGATATTGTAGCGGATATGGTATCGCGAATATCCATATTATGTGCAATGCTTTGTGTGACAAAGTTGGTAATCAAACGTGAAGTCGTCATTGTAAAATCAAAAGGTGTATACAGGAGAGCACACCCCCCCCCCCTTCATCCGCTAAAAAAAAAGAAAAGAAAACACATATTACTTATAATCATCTATTGCATTTTGATGACGAAATAATATTCTTTGCATGTTCGCCTCGCTCGCTCGTTAAATTTTGAAAGAGTTTGGTTTCGCGCAGCAAACAACCTCATATTCGTAGAGCAAGGTGCCCAAATATCCTGAGCAGCGAGTTGTAGGAATAATTCAATTTTTGTGTAGCAAGATCAATATATATATATATATATATATATATATATATATATATATAATATAGACTTAATTGTTCAAAAAATTATCTATAAATCTGATGACAAAAAAAAAAAATTCTATAGATAATAAAGTGTCATTTTGTGCTCGCTCCTTTCGCTCACGCAAGAAGGATTCAGACAGTCTGAAATGGCAGTGTCAGAAAAAGAATTGTCCAAATCAATTTAAAGGCTGCTAATTTTGGTCCATATTGAATAAAAAAGTACGGGAAGTTCTTTGGAATTATTCATTTTCCGAAAAGAAAATAATGCACAAGATAGGAAAGCTTATATATTCTCCTCTTTCATATGACATCATAGTCATGATGGAAGGATCATACATCTCGGATTCGCCTAAAAATGGTTACTGTGTCCCAATTCTTTAAAATAAAAAAGGGAGAAATAGATTTCTAATGATGTGTATTTGTTTATTAAATTGATTCATCTCTCATCTTTTGAAAAATCATAATGAACCCGAATCTATAGCCTTCCACTTATTGTGGACAACTGGGTTTCTCGCAGTGCCACGTCAGACTGTCTTAAATCATTTATGCGTCACTCGTTGATCATGCTCCGGGTGTCCTGTGAACATGGTGAAGGAAGAGAAAATGTGTTTTCCAAAGATGTGTACATTAGCAACAAATTATGTTGAATATCGAGTAATATACCGACACAAACTTTGGTATCCTTCTTTTCAGGGAACCCCTGAATAGGCGAATATAGAAAATTGATTGACAACGTCACTGGTGTATGAAGGCTTTTTCTTACCGTTATAATCGATAGTGAGTCCGTTTGGCCACCGCAATGAGCCAGACACAATAACTGATCGCTGGGTCCCGTCCATGTAAGCTCGTTCAATTACTGCATTGTCACCCCAGTCCGTCCAAAACATGGTCCTGTGGGCGTGTGTGTGTGTGTGTGTGTGTGTGTGTGTGTGTGTTTCAAAATAAAATTATTTCAAGTGTTGTAATCAAGCTCAATTCAATTTCAATTTAAAGACATTTATTTCCAACTTTTCAATATACAAATTAATAAATGGGCAAGATAATGTACATATATTTTGAACAAAAAATATGACAAAATATACACTTATGTGATACATACATAGTTGGAGGACACACCTCTAAAAGCAAAAGCTTGGGGCGAGGGTGCCCTTAGTACATAATACATTATTACATAATAAATATATAAAAAGAAAATAGCTACATACAAAAAAAGAAAGAGACCGCTGAGCTTGATTGGAGGGGGAAAAGGGGGAGGAGAAAAGAAAAGAAAAAGAAGGGGAAAGAGGAAAAAGAGGGGGAGAATGGAGGTGCAACATGAGAATTGTACGGAAAAGAGAAATATTCACGAAGAGGCAGAGAGAAGAAAGAATAGAGAGAATAGATACAACGGAGGGTGTGGAAGTGTCTTAAACCATATTATTTGTAGGATGAAGTGAAATATTTTTTCATCCTTCTTGAGAAGCTAGCGAGAGATGCGGAGTATTTCATTGTGTCAGGGATAACGTTCCACAGCTTGGGTCCTGAGTACCGGATATTATGTTGGAATAATAGGGTTCTGTGCTTGGGTAGATGGATGTGATTTGCGTGTCTGGTTTCGTATTTATGAATCGTAGAATTTAATTGAAAAAGATTACAAAATTCTTTAGGAAATATATTGTTTGTACATCTGTACATAAAAATGCTTTGTTGATGTTTATTTATATCGGTAAATTTTAGTATGTTAAATTGTTTGAACAAATGGTCGACGTGACACCGGGGAGCAGTACCTGTAGTTATACGAATTATTTTCTTTTATAGAGTGATTAGTTTTTGCAATTTGGAGGTTGTAGAGTTCCCCCAGGCCAGGTTGCAGTATGATAGATATGGTAGAATAAGAGAGTAGTAAAGCATACGGAGGATGTTGTTTGGTAAAATGTGCCGCAGTCTAGAAATGATGCCAATGTTTTTAGAGACTTTGTTTTCTGTTTCAAGAATATGTTTTTTCCAAGACATAGAACTGTCGATGTGCACACCTAGAAATTTTGTGTTTTCAACTCTAGATAGTAGTACGTTGTCGAGATATATGGAAATGCTGTCTAAATCAATGTTTTTTATTGTTGTGAAAAATCATATAGTTGCTTTTTTTTAGATTGACGGACAATTTATTAGCCTTAAACCACTCGCATACAAGGCTTAGCTGTTGATTAACATTACTGCACAGTGAGGTAAGATTTGATCCACTACATAAAATATTCGTGTCGTCGGCATAAAGAACAAAAGTTAATGTTGCTGTTGATTTGAAGATGTCGTTTATATAAAGAATAAAAAGTAATGGACCAAGCAACGACCCTTGAGGTACACCACATGTGATATTACTCATGTTTGAGAAAACCGAGTCAATTTTAGTACACTGGAGGCGATTTCTAAGATAACTGGCAAACCAATCGTGTGCTATGCCATGGATTCCATACATGTAAAGTTTTTTTAGTAGAATTGAGTGATTAATGGTATCGAAGGCTTTCGATAAGTCTATAAAGATTCCAATTGAATATTGATTTTTTTTCAAATGAGTCAATTATAGCATTTGTTAGTTTAGATAATGCCATAGCTGTAGAAAATTTTTGGCGGAATCCAATTTGGTTTTTGTAAATAATGTCATGTTTAACAAGAAACTCAACACCACATTCACACGAAAATTGAGAGTAAAAGATCAAATTGATGGCGTAACCTTATACCTTTATACCGAGTCTATAATGAATGCTTTTCAACTATCTAAAATTTGATATCCTTTCATGAAATAAAGCAACCGTACCAAAAAACTAACATGTAATTATTTCCTAAATTAGCTCTTAAACTAGATATATTTGTGATAGGGCATATATAATTTTCAAGTAAGTTCTTAGGAAGATGCCAATTCCAACTAAAACATTGGTGTATCCAAAATAGGATTGATCAGGCGTATCTTTCATAAGAGCAGGATCAATAAATCATGTGACAGTTTCTTAAACGCGAGTGTCCGATATAAAAATATGACTGTCCCATATGGTCCCTTATGGCCTTTTTTAAAGAAAGGATATGATTTGGGGTTATCTTAACTTTTATATATATATATATATATATATATATATATATATATATATATATTATATATATATATTTTATATATATGTATATATATATATATATATATATATATATATATATATATATATATATATTTATATATATATCTATGTATATATATATATATATATATATATATATATATATTTGTATAATTTAAAAGCCACATCCTCATCTCCCATGTGACACTGTCATCATGACAGAAGGACCACGCATGAATAAGCAGGCATAATTGAAATTGGTATGGTAAAATGACATTAACAAATGCCATATGTGATTGACTATTTAATAAAAAACAAAACAACAAAAAAAAAACAAAAAAAAAAACAATGTGTCTAACAAAATTGTACTGCCTCCTCAGTCATGCGTGATCTTTCAATTATGATAATGGTGCCATGTGAAAGGACTTTCCAATGATGCATACCTTAAATAATAATAAATAATGACATATAAAAAATGAATTAAAGGTTAATCATTCCAAGTCATGACATGTCATTCCAAAAGTATAATGAACCGTATTATGTGTATCGCAGCCAATAATCAAGATCTTGTTGTCACATGAAAGAACAAAACAACAACAACATAAATAGCTTTCGAATGATTTTAAGGATTATTTCTAAGACACCTTGTATTTTGATAAAGTAACTTAATTATTTTTATGCTGTTGTTTTGTTTTTGTTTTTGTTTGTTTTGCTGTTTGTTTGTTTTCTGCCAGTCATCAGCCAGATATCGGGTCTGGTATGTATTACCCTTGCACTGGATGCAAAACAAGAGCTCTGGGATTGGACAAGCCTCGTAACAATATCTTCCTCTTTGAGCCGTTCAGATGAGACACGGAGATGGTTTGAGTACCAGAGTCAGTCCAGTATAGAAGCCTGGATATGGAGTCTACCGCAATGCCATCGGGTTCTGAAAGAGAGAAGTTAATATGACGAGTATCATTCATATTCAATTAATTTTCTCAAGGTGCTGTGAAGGTCAAAGTTTACAAAGCACACTTTGATCTTCTTCCCCTATTACTTATGTTTAATTGATGAAAGACTTCGTTAGTTGTTCCATGTAGGGCCTACCTCATATGCACAGTTATATATTCAAAATTAAATATTTGGAGAATAGGGCCATATATAACTCAAGTATTCGTAAACAAAAGTGGGTAATATTTCATTTCTTGACTATCGAGAATCCTTGCCGGTATTGTCAAGATATGTTAGCATGATAACTCAGCGATGACTTTCATACAGTCAAATATCTTGTGTATTTATACTTAATATCGATTTCATATGGCATCTCCAGTGCGTCCCAGAAAAAAAGCTACAAAGAGAGAGAGAAGAAGAAAATAAGAACAAAGCATTTTTTTTTTAATACATGGGTTTCATGAATATAATCCTTTATTTCTTATGAAAAATAAAGTATTATGCTTTCAAATGATAGAGTGCTGGCATTCATCTATAGACGCTTCACAAAGCAACGATGTTCTTACAATGGCATGTAAACATCCATTTGTGACAGAAACTGGTAAACCCGGAAAAAGGTTAGTATCAAAATGCAAATATGACGTCAGGGAAAGTTCAGCTTCAATAGACGATACACTGTACTAATAATTCATTCAGCAGTAACCTTAGATATGGGCAAATCCTGTTCGAAGAGGGAGGCTGGGGCCTGGCCCCTAGTAGTAGCCAAATCAGACCCGCGAGCGGTCAAAAACTGCTCCTCTTGTGATGAAAAAAGCGCCCATCCCTACGACGGAAATAGCCATAATCTGTTATATTTTATTTCTTATAAACTGTTAAAGCACACTTTTCCTGTTCATGACCCCCTAACTTAGATTTTTTTTTTAAATATCTCACTTGGCTGCCTCGTCTGTCTTGTAATGAAGTTACAGTGACGAATTTTGCAGAAATAACTGTTCATAACGAATGCAGTTACTCTTTAAGTACAAAACATGCCCTTTCTTCACTCCCATCATTAACCAAAAATTCGAACATCCTTGTGCTTTATGTAGGCATTATATTTACTCATTATTAAAAGAACGACATGAAAACAATCTTCGGGGTTATTTTCGCATGTGATCCTATCGCTTATATATATATATATATATATATATATATATATATATATATATATATATATATATAATGATATTAGAAGTCCGCGTGTTGGTACCGATACAAAAAAGATGACAAAGTAGAGAAGTACTGCATTTTCAAGTCCAACAGTGATGTTTATAAGTACACCAAATTTTCGACGCATGCTCGCGTCTTCTTCAGGGTTTACACGGATTACTCGAATTACACGAATCCGTGTAAACCCTGAAGACTTCACACGTTTAAACCCTGAAGAAGAAAATCTGGTGCACTAATAAACATCACTGTTGGACTTGAAAATGCATTTCTTCTCTATTTTGTCATTATAAATATACATGTTTGTAAGTTTGTTTTGTTTTTCTGTTTCTCTCACGTTTTTGTCTCTTTTTTTTTTTCTATTTTCTTTTTTGCTGGTTTTTTTTTCATATTGACAGATATAAAACTTCACATGTTGGTCATTTAGTTACATCCATTTTATTTCATGCTTTTAAAACAGAATGATGATAATAATAATATCTTTATTGAAACTTACGCACTTCATATTTGTTCAGTCTCTGTGTTTTGAAACCTTTGCAGTTACTTATAGATCTACCCTCTTTAAAGGGAATATTGACTTCTGGTAAAGGTGAAACATAATTTGTGAGTTCTCTTATTCCTGTTAGGTACTTTGCAAGAACATCATAGTAAAAATGTCCCCTGAAAAGGATTGCTCCTTAATTACCCTCATATTCGAAATATGACGAGAAATAGCTCAGTTTTCGGGCGGAACATTCATGTGTGTGCAGTTTCATATACACATGAGCTTTTCAGCGAGATTGGGTCAATTTCTTATCATTTCCGCAATTCCAAAAACCTCACAGTATATAGCAATTCTTATGTAGACACGATCTATCTTTCCCAATTGATTTGAGATTCTTTCTTTCACAGTGTAATCTGGTAATCCCATGACAAGAACGTAACTTTATTTTCAAATAAAACTAATAAATCCAATAGGTGAACAAATAATAGGGTGTTTATATATAATACTGGTATATGAACAAACTTACGTTCAACACCATTCCTAGCAATGACCTGGTAGTTTTTGCCGTCTAAAGAGGCGCGGCTAAGCGTCTTCGACGCAATATCGGTCCAGTACACCTTCCTCTCGACGGGGTCAAAGGTCACGGCTATTGGATTCTGGATACTCGGAAGGTACAAGGCCTTTGGTTCAAACGGCGGCTGCAGGTTGACTTGAAAAATTGCCCGTCGGTATGTGTCGGTGACTAGGAAAAAGTTATCCTCAACCAGGTCTACCAAGCGTAGGAAGGAGTCAGATAAACGGTACGATAATTAGAGTGCTGTTTTATAACTAAATAACAACAAAAAAACATCCATACATATATCGGGTGCACTCGTTTTTCCGAAGGTTCGTATTTCCCAAGGTTCATAAATCATAATTCCGAAACACAAATTTCGCACGCCAGGGGGTTCTTAATTCCGAAAATGAAAAAGGTTTCATAATTCCGAACATTTGTTGCATTACTCCGAAGGTCCATAATTCCGAAGGTTGGAATGAGAAATGCAATAAGCAGGAACAAAACCAAATTGAACGACTCTATGAAAGATTTATTGAAGCCGAAATGGAGAAAAGTACACCGAAACTGAAAGGTGAATAAAACAAAGGTGAAAAAAGGAATTGGAGACACATGTTCAATGTTTTCTTTTTTTTTTAATATCATTGTTATTCAACCATGATAGATTTTTCGGTTGTCAAAAATGTTTCATACCTAATATATGTCTGCCATAGACCTAATAAGTTTCCGAAGGTTCATAATTCTGAAAATGAAAGAGGGTTTGAATTTCCGAATATGAAAAAAAAGAAATAGAAAATTCCACCCCAAAAAATAGAAATATGGTTTATTATTCCGAAGGTTAGTAATTCCTATAGAAAATAACGAGTTTCAAACGAGTGTTTACAGACCATTATATGTTATGATAACGTGTACCCACATTACCCACAAGTCAAAGTTCTATTTGTCCCACACTTCCATCCCTTTTATTTAAACGCAAACAGAGCAGAAAAAAGGTGTCGCAAAAGCACCTGAAACACAAGATCTTCCATCATAAGATATGTAGAATCCAAGAGTGCAAACGCACACGAATCCACGTTGATTAGAAGATGAACTGAGACACAACTGGTCACAGCCTCCGTTCTCATAACGACAGGGATCTTCAAAAACAAAAGAAAAAAAAAAACACAGATAGACTGCACAAAGAAAAATTATATACCAACATTATGTAGAGTACAGTCAGGTGAGATGTTTTTGATTGAAGATTTTTGTAGAATAAAACATAACGTTGATAACATAGATCAACTTATAAGATTGATACTCACTAACATGAATATCAAACAGTAGTAATGATAATAATAAGAGTAATAATAAGAGTAATGATAATATGATAATTATCAAATAACGGTGAGGATAATAACAATAATAATAATAAAGGTGCATAATAAAATTATAACCCTTTTCTGTGTTCATACTACTGATATGAATGATAAGAGCTGAAATACTAGTAATCCTTATCATAATCATATAGAAGTAGACCGAGAGCAATGATTACATCAATCCAGCAAGAAGTCTCTAGGTCGAGATTAAGGTGGTGACATCAAGCTTTCAAGACCAATATCTCTCTTATTCATCGAAATTAAATCTCCATTGCATGCGCGTTTGATTTATTTCCTTACGGTGCATGATTTTCTGACTGGTGTCGGCGTAGGTTGTTATACCATATATCTGTTCCCCTCCAGGACGATACGTCAATACTTCCTGTCTAGTATGGCGATTAGCTGCGTAGATGCCATTTCCCTGTCCGATTTCCGTCCATAGAATGTAATCCTAATGAAAGGTAGGTAAGGAATAAACACACTAGTGGCGGACCCGCGGGGGGGGGGGGGGGGGGGGGGGGGGGGGGGGGTAGGAGGCTTTATGGAAATAAATGAACATCAAATCAAATTACACCTGGCCGATTTCCGACAGTCTGGCAGTGTCAGAAACCGAAATCAGTGAATTGTTGCTTTGTTTGGTTTGTAATGGTTTCGAAGAGATAGGATAACTTTGATTATTGAAAAGCTCACAATTCCCTATTTACATGGGATGATAACGTTGATGTAAGGCTTACTCATGACTGAGCAGTCAACACAGTGTGCAATAGGTAAGGAACATTTTCTTTGAGGAAATTACACAACATGCCAGCTCAGTAATGCGTGAGCGTTCTCTCAAAATTTGGCGTCATATGTAAGATGTGAATATGACCCCCCAATTTTTTTTTTTCGACGATTAATAATCCCAAATCATTTGCTTTCTTAAAACCACAATGTAACAAAGCAGCACCCATCCTCTTATTTTTGATTCCAGGATTTCGGAAACTGCCACTTCAGACAGTATGAAATCCGTCATGCTTAATTTATTGATCATAATTAAATTTAAAACAATTTGGAATAGATGTGCAATGTACCAAAAAAAAAAAAAACTTCGCTTTCCTTTTTTTTTTTTCAGGGACGTTCTGTATTTTATACACCCAACGAAATATTCTTTACTTTTCTAACCTAATTAGGTAATAGTGTCATACCTAAGGGCCACTGTACGAAATCAATGGTACTTAGGCGGAACAAGGCCTTCAAAGGGCCCCTGCAACCCAAATGCAAGTTGATTTCTGTTGATGTGCAGGGATGAATACTACTCATATTTTGCTATTCAAACATCTAAATATGTTTCATATATTTTAAAATATATTTTAAAATCATTTTCTCAAACATGCTAAGCTCCACCCTAAAAAATTATCCAGATCTCATTCTGGCAGTGACATCATCTGTCAATCATCAGTCAGTTATACTAAAATGCTACAATAGACAGTGGAATGTAACTTCCCCAGCTCCATTCTTTTCCTGGTGATGCTACAGCATGTCTGACATAACAGCTCCTATGTAGGTATTGTATGGTCTATTAGAACAGATGGTCATCTCTGGCAAAGCTACATACCACTGTCTCTCCTTAGCTCACCGACAATTGGCAGATGATGTCATTGCCAGAATGAGATCTGGGACATTTTTTTAGGATGAAGCTTAGCATGTTTGAGAAAATGATTTTAAAACATATTTAAAAATCTATGAAACATATTTAGATGTTTAAATAACAAAATATGAGTTGTATGCATGCCTGCACATACACACATGAATCAACTTGCATTTGGGTTGCAGCGGACCTTTAATCATTGGCATCTTGAATTTTCAATGTGTTTAATAATTGTATACTTGCAGTATATACAGTCTTACCTTGTAGAGTGCAACATCGAAAAAGTAGGTGTTGGTTTTCCTCAGAAGCTCTGTCTTATTGCTGCCTCCGTAGTCAACTTTATTATGGTAGTAGCTATTAAATCTGTGTAGTACAACCTCGGACAAAATAAACGTCGGGGGAGTTGAATTGACTTAATGAAAAACAAAAACACTGTATAGATATTCAATTTCAAAGTATATATAATATTAGAAAGCTGAGGTTTCATTTTTTCTTTCAGATTATAAAATCTGAGTGTTTGTGACTTCTGAAATGATAATTTATTTATCTGTCAATCAACAAATTTATTTGTCTTTGCTTTCCATTATCACCTGTAAACAATAAATCTTTGCTCAAGACCAATTTTTAAGACGCTTTATATTTCGATGACATGTGTTGACCACCTTTTATTATTATCATTATTATTATTTATCATTATTATTATTATCACTATCAATGATCATCTTCATCATTGCCACTATTATTATTATCATTACTGTTATTATTAATATCATAGATAACATTATCATGCAGATTATACTTCTCCTCTTTCATGTCGATCGCTAGTCCAGTAGGAAGAAATAATGGTAGACCATGAGGAGCCCTCACTATCACGACACGCTCAGTTCCATCCAATGAGGCTCGCTCAATTTGAGGAGGTGGACCAAATTCTGTCCAGAATATGATCCTGTCGCAGTGGAATAAACAAGATCAAGAGTATCATGCTGTCTTTTTATAACTGACCTACTGAGCCAATTCTTGGCTGTGAAATTTATTGAATTGGAATCTGCTTTTAACTACTGCCAATAACTACATCTCATCATCACCCAGGAATAAACATGAAAACCACTAAAGCCACAGACAGTTCCCTGACACTGACAGAGAATGTGGGTGAATAATATGAAGTTGATGAAGTTTTGGAATGATACAAACATATTTTCAGCTATATCTTATCATATCTCGTATGTGAGGGAATTTGAGGGTCCTTTCAGGAAACATTTCTTTTTCAAATTGACATAAAAAGAATGAAGCTCACAATTATTTATCACTTTTATCAGATCTCAAGCTTCTACTTATAGTCTGGGAGCCTGTCCCGAAATAGTCACCCCATTTTACCCATAAGATTTGACCCCTTAAAGTTGTTTAGACCATCTAAGTCAGTGACAAAAAGGTTGTCAGCCTGAAGGTAGCCGCCGGGTTTAGCCCCAGAGCCCCAAAAGAGACCCAAAGTCGGGTCGGTTTCACCACATCTCCCCCATGCACCAAACTTTGTCAGTATGAAGTAGTATGACTGGACATTACAAAACACAAAAAAACTGACAAAAATTTCCGTCGGGATGGGGTGTCAGTCGGCCCCTAAATATTAGGGTAAACTTTTCCCCTTGAAGCCCAGGGACCAAATTATGTCAGAAGGAAGAGCTATGGATGTACATTCCAAAAATATAAAAGCTGACAAAATTGTCCATCGGTAAGGGGGTGTCAGACCCCCTGAAATGAAAACCCTGAAGTGCCCTTTGACAACGTTTTCCCCCTCCCAAATGCTCTGTATGTAAAGAAAAAACATTTTCTTACCTTCAGACTATGATAACTCAAATGTGTTTTATTCAATTCAATTCAAACTTTCATAACATAATTTTGAGTATAATAATCTTTTTGTTGTGCAATTGGTGTTAATTTGTCTTTTGATGAATA